>JANAVB010016193.1:2886083-2891083 GCA_029216955.1 Iris pallida | reverse complement strand
AGGGCCAAGCAAAATGCTCTCGCCGACATCGTCATATGACAAGGGAGTACGGCACCTCCATCTGTATAGAGCTTCAAATGGTGACATCTCTATACTGGCTTGGTAACTGTTGTTGTAAGTAAACTCTACCAAGTGGAGATGGTCCTCCCAAGATCCTTCGAAATCTAGCACATAAGTATGAAGCATATCCTTGAGTGTCTGGATGGTCCTCTCCGACTGTCCGTCTGTCTGGGGTGATACGCGGTACTAAACTTGAGCTGAGTGCCCAAGCTAGCCTACAAACTCCTCCAAAAGTAGAAAGTGAAACGACTATCCCGATCTGAGACTATCCTCACTGGAATATCGTATAATCTGACTATCTGTCGTACGTACATCTCTGCCAGCTTCTTCGTAGACAAACCCACTTTGAAAGGCAAGAAGTGGGCTGATTTGGTCAATCTATTAACGATGACCCATATCGCGTCTTTCCCTCGTGGAGAACGCGAAAGTCCAAACACAAAGTCTATAGTGATATGCACCCACTTCCACTCTGGAATGGGTAGTGGCTGTAGCAGACCTCCTGGCCTCTGTCTTTCGGCTTTCATCTGCTGGCACACCAAGCATCTAGATACAAACTGAGACACCTCGCACTTCATGCCATACCACCAACGTGTTGTCTCAAGTCTCTATAGATCTTGTTGGCACCAGGATGCATAGAGTATTGAGAACGATGCGCCCCCTGAAGAACCTCCTCCCGAAGCTCTCCGTTCGGCACGCACAATATGGCACCATGCCTCAGCGACCCATCCTCGGCGATAGAGAAATCATCCAATAATCCTGCCTGTACCTGCTCCTTGATGACCCCCAGAGCTTCATCCTCAAACTGTGTTGCTCTGATCCTGTCCATCAGATCAGACTAGATATGTAAGCCCCACATCTGCTTTTCGATCCCAGGTACTATAACCTCAATGTCCAAACTCTCTAAATCTACCAAAAGGTGATGACTCATTGTCAAACACATGGCTACCGGATACCTACTCAAAGCATCGGCAACCACGTTGGCCTTCCCTGGATGGTACTGTAAGGATATATCAAAATCCTTCATCAGCTCTAACCATTGCCTCTGCCTCATATTCAGCTCCTTCTGTGTAAATACGTACTTCAAGCTCATGTGGTCAGTGAAGATCTCCACACGCTCTCCGTACAGATAGTGTCTCCACGGCTTCAAGGAAAAAATGACTGCTGCCAACTCCAAGTCATGAGTCGGATAGTTCTTCTCATGCATGCGCAACTACCTGGAGGCATAGGAAATCACCTTCCCATGCTGCTGAAGAACGCATCCGAAACCTTTTTTCGAAGCATTACTGTAGATTGTGAATCCTCCAGACCCAGATGGCAATGTCAGAATAGGAGCCGATGTCAATCTCTTCTTCAACTCCTCAAAGGCCGCCTGGCACACCTCGGACCAAACAAACTCCACGTCCTTCCTGGTGAGTCGGCTCATTGGCTCGGAAATCATAAAAAAATCCTGTACAAACTTTCTGTAATAGCCTGCCAGACCCAGGAAACTCCGAACCTCTAAGCTAAGCTCGGTATAGACCAGGACTCCACTGCCGCGATCTTCTTCAGATCTACTGAAATCCCATCCCCAGATACGACGTGGCCCAAAAACTCCACTCGGTCCAAGAAAAATTCGTACTTCGACAGCTTCCCATACCGCTGCTCCCTTTTGAGCATCTCCAATACAATCCTCAGATGCCCCTCGTGCTCTTATGGCATCTTCGAATAAATAAGAATGTCATCGATGAAGACCACCATGAACTTGTCAGGGTACTGATAGAATACCTTGTTCATCAAGTTTATGAACACTGTCGGGGCATTAGTCAACCCAAACGGCATGACAGTGAACTCATACTGGCCATAACGAGTCCGAAAATCAGTCTTCGGAATATCTTTCTTCTTCACCTTCAGCTGATGATATCCAGACCTCAAGTCTGTCTTTGAAAATACCTTCGCTCCGCTCAACTGATCAAATAAGTCATCGATCCTGGCAGCGGGTCTTTGTTCTTGATAGTAAGGTTGTTCAGTGCCCTGTAATCGATGTACATATGTACCGATCTATCCTTCTTCGGTACGAACAATACCAGAGCACTCCAAGGCGAAGAACTGCACATGATTAATCCCTTGTCCTGCAACTCATCCACTTGCTTCTTCAGCTCCTTCAACTCGCTTTGGTTCACTCTATAAACATGCTGTGAAATAGGCTCTGTGCCCGACACCAAGTATATAGAGAACTCAATATCCCTGTCCGATGGCATCCCCGGCAACTCGTCTGGGAAGATATCCATAAACTCCGTAATCAAGGGATAAGACAGCTCCTTGTCTTCCACCATAGCTCCACAAATAGCACTATCAGTCTGCCCCGTTGCTTACCTAGCAATCTCAAATACTGGCCCCCCTAGAGGACTGAACACAACCCTACCTCCTCTACAATCTATGCTAACAAAGTGCCTACTCAACCAATCCATCCCGAGTACAATACTGTAGCTCAGAAGTGGCATTACGAGCAAACACGCGCTTAATTCTCGACCTCCCAATGTAACACTCCACCCCTTGCAAACATCACCGATCAGGATAATACCTCCCCCAGTCTTGATTTTGCAAGTCCTACCCAAAGGTTCAACAGGTATATGATGCTTGAGAGCAAAAGATACAGATATGAAGCTATAGGATGCACCACTATCGAATAAAGCTAAAGCTGGAATAGAATCAAGAAGAACGGAACCTGCTATGACATCGCCGACGGGCTCGGTCTCCTCAACAGCCAGAGCAAATGCTCTGCCTTGAGGACCCCTCTACGGCTGGTGCTGAACAAATTGCTGTTGCTGGGTCAGAAGTGGTGGACCCCTCGGCTGTGCTGCAGATGGTTTCGCTGGTGCTCCTGGAGCTCCACTTGCTTCCTAGACTGCCTTACGAAGGTTCCTAGGACACTCCCTCAACTGATGGCCTGCAGCACCATAATAGAGACACACACCCCCAGTCTCTTCCTATAAACCTCCCAAATGTGTCCAGGCTTCTTACAGAAGTGGCACTGAGGGAGGTGCTATACCTGCCTCTACTGCTACTGTAATGCCTGTTGAACGGGCACTTTAGCCAGAGTCTGAAGCTGCTGTGGTGCCTGGAAAGAACGGTGCTGGAGCTTAGGATGCTTAGCAGCCCCCGCGCTGCTAGTTGCCCCCGAAAAGAAGTCACGGTCCCTCCTGGGCTTCAGGCCCAACTCTCGCTCCACCTTGCGTGCCTCCGTAAGGATCTTAACATACGTCGAGTAAAAAGAGGGAATGAGGATCTTTACATGCCAGGACAGCCCCTCTCTGAAGCAGCTCGCCCTGATCTCTGGGTCTCATACCATATACTCTGCGTATCGGCTCAGCCTGCCGAACTCTGCAACGTACTCCTCAACAGACATGCCTCCCTGCTGGAGGTTCTGAAACTGCCTCGTCAGATCAATCTTGTCTGTAGGAGAGAAGAACTTCTTCTAAAATAATTCCTTGAACTCCGTCCAGGCGTGGCCCTATCCAGCTAGAGCCGGCTCGTTCCTCAACCAAGTACGGGCGATGTCGAACAGCTGCAGTCCAACAGCCTCGACCTTCAGGTCATCTGCGAGACGGAAAACCCTCATGATACGCTCGATATCCTCGAGCCAGTCATATACATAGACAATGCCCTCGGTCCCCTTGAAATCCCGAGGCCCCAATTTCTTGAAGTCTTGGATGTTGCCCGGCCTTGGCTGCTCTCCCTGAGCTGGAGCTCCCCGCTCAACTGTTGCTAGAGCGAGCTGGTGGGCATCCTCCATGCTCTGACATATCATGTCTGCCTGCCTCTGCTGAATTATCTAAAATTGGGCTCGTTGGGCCTCCATCATCTCTCGAAAGAAGGCAAACATCTGCCCCATATCGGTAGGCAGAGAAGCCGGAGGAGGCAGATCCCCAGCAACAGATGGAGGAGTCCTCTGCGTATAAGGAGGAAGAACACCAGTGACTGCTCCCGTCATAGCCCCCGATACTGGGGTAGAAGAAACCACAGTGACCTCATGAACGGTCATCGTAACTGGCGGAGGAGCGCCCCCCTAATGCTGCTGCAGATACTCCGACTACAGTAGATGGAACTGGATCCGGTCTGCGGGATGTAGCAGACCTCTCAGTATCCGTGGGTCTCGACTGTTGAGATGTAGTATTCGCCATCCAGGAGACGGATCGAAAGAAGAAGTCAATATGGCACAAGATGGATTATTCTCAAAGGAGGACAGTTAGACTTCAAGAATCAATATTAGAAGCATAGTTGTACAGAGCAATGAATTTAAAAGTTTTTCCTATTTGTGATTGAGTATCCTTAACCTATAGCCTATATCCTATGTATATATAGCAGGCTCGTAATAGCACTCTAAGTCGAGCGCCACTACGACATCGCACTAGTTGCGACTTCTGACCTGCATAGGCTACCATAAAAACGTGTCACGACCCGCACCCAATGTAAAGGCATGAATGCGTAACAGCGCCCAGCCTACGTCGTAGAAACAGCATAGTACGATGTAGGTCTTCTATTTAATAATATACATTAACCTGTCATCTACGAATGGAGGATATAATAAATACATATAAACTCAATCACAATCTAACAAGAAGAATAAATGGTATGAATAACGATAAGGATAATGATAAAGATAAACTCAGAGTGCAAAGTATCTAACACAAATCCAGAGAGAGACACAAAGTAGTTTAACAATTCTGAAATAACATAACATGCCTAATATAAAAGTTGGAGACAAAGTTCAGTCAAATCCTAGTCTGACTGAGTTACTACTAGAGCCTCCTCAACTGGCACTAACCCCTGCTGGAATAGGGTCTCCTGGTCTGCGCCCACTACGTCATAAGGACTGTAGTAGGTAGGACACACGTCCTCGCCATAATCTGTAAAATTTGTTCAACATATCTAGTCAGGATTGGAATGAGCACATTTCCAAC
>JANAVB010016193.1:2661083-2881083 GCA_029216955.1 Iris pallida | reverse complement strand
GTGCAGCAGCAGCAGTACCAACCTCCAAGGCTGTTATAGTCTCAGGCTCAACAATATGCTCAGGCCCAAGCTCAGATTCAGAACAGGCAGAGAGGTCACCATCAGAGGGGACCAACACCAAGGGGACAGTGTCAAGCTATGGCTGTGACCGTGACAGAAGAATTGGCATCAGGTGAGGTGGTGGCAGGTACCATTCTCGTCAACTTTTTTCTAACATCAGTATTATTTGATTCGGGTGCATCGTATTCATTTATGTCTACACGATTCGCTATATGGATATGACTGAAGCCTGAGTCATTATCAGTAAGGCTTAATATACTTATTGGTAACGGTCTTGTGGGAGTAGATAGAGTCTTTTCCTCGTGTCGAATCGTAGTTAGCGGTAGAGAGTTTCCGCTCGATTGATAGAATTTTTGATGGCCGATTATGATGTGGTCCTAGGAATGGATTGGTTGAAGTATCAATACGTAAGAATAGATTGCCATATTTGCAAGATTACTTTTGGTATTCCCAACGAAGAAGAGTTTTCAATTTCCAGGGGCAAAGTAGAACCTTCTCCACCAGTCTTGCGGATGGCGGTAGCAGCAGCAGTTCAGTTTCCCAGACAAGTAGAAGAATTTTTGATGTATTTCTCGAAGAGCTTCCAGGCATGCCGCCAGAGAGATATAGAGTTCACCATTGATTTGATTACAGGGACAGCACCCGTATCAGAAAGAGTTTATAGGATGGCACCATCAAAGTTGGAGATCCTGTACAAGATGATTGAAGAACTCAGAACCAAGGGATTCATTCATGATGGAGGATCACCTTGGAGAGACTCGATGCTTCTTGTGAAAAAGAAGGATGGTACGTCAAGATTATGTGTTGATTATCGTACCTTGAATTCTGTAAAATTAAGAACAAATATCCCCTACCAAGGATAAATGACATGTTCGATCAACTTAGTAGAGCAACAATATTCTCGAAATTGACTTACGGTGGGGTACCATCAGATCAGAGTCAGAGAGCAAGACATCCCAAAGACAGCATCTAGATCAAGATATGGATATTGGAAGTTTCTTATTATGCCATTCAGAGCGACGAATGCGCCAGCGGTATTCATAGATCTCATGAATCATATCTTTATGTCCTATTTGGATCAGTTTGTTATAGTGATTATAGACGACATCTTAGTCTATAGCAATAATGAAGTAGAGCATGAGAAACATCTCCGAGTAGTCCTTCAGATTCTCAGAGAGCACCAGTTGTACGCAAAATTTAGTAAGTGCAAATTTTGGCTTGATCGAATTTCGTACTTAGGTTACATCATCACCAGAGGTGGAGTGGAAGTTAACCTCCAGAATATAGTGGCTACAGAGACATGGCTAATACCTAGTACCGTCGTAGAAGTTCCTAGTTTCCTAGAATTGGCCGGCTATTACCGACGATTTGTATCAAATTTTGCTCAGATTTCAGCACCATTGACACAGTTGACCCGCAAGGATGTGCATTTTGCTTGGACAATAGAGTGTCATAATTCATTCAAGAAGTTGAAGCAAGGATTGATGACGGCACTTATTCTCACACTTTTCGATGGGACTGGAGGATTTTCAGTTTATTGAGACGCTTCTGACAAAGGATTGGAATGCGTCTTGATGCAACATGGCAAGGTAGTAGCTTATATGTCACGTCAGCTTCGTGATCATGAGAGGAATTATCCAACCCATGACTTGGGATTAGCAGCGGTAGTTTTTGCCCTCAAGCTTTGGAGGCGTAAATTGTATAGAGATCGGGTAGAGATTTTCACCGACCACAAGAGTCTTAAGTATGTGTTTACCTAGAAGGATCTTAACATACGTCAGCGAAGATGGCTAGAGTTATTAGTGGATTATGACATCAACCTGTAGTATCATCCTGGGAAGGCCAATGTAGTTACAGATGCGTTGAGTAGAAGACCAAGAGCTTATTTTCTAACAGCACAGCTAGAGTTATTAGCAGATCTTCAGAAGATGGAAATCGAGATTGTTCTTCCTACCAATGTGGCCTTGATGGCCAGTATGCAAGTTCAGTCCAACATAGTAGGGAGAATTAAGATAGCTCAACCAACAAATTCTAAGCTTCAGCGGCTTAGGACAGAATATGAAACAGGATGAAGAGCAGAGTTATGTATTTACGAAGATGGCATACTCTGGCCTGGAAGGCGTCTTTTTGTGCCCAGTGGTGACATCAGGCAAGAGATTATGGCAGAAGCTCACAGTTCACAGTATTCAATTCATTCCGGTGGTATGAAGATGTATCATGATATTCATCAGCATTTCTGGTAGAATGGCATGAAAAGGGAGATAGCTCGGTTTGTTTCTCGTTGTTTAATTTACCAACAAGCTAAAGCTGAACATCAGAGACCAGCTGGACTTCTTTAATCTTTATCGATTCTAGAATGGAAGTGGAAGTATATTACCATAGATTTTGTAATGGGGTTACCTAAATCCCCAGCTGGAAGAGATGCTATATGGGTTATAGTTGACCGACTCACTAAGGTAGCTTATTTTCTCCCTTTCAGGATTGGTCAGTCGACAGATCAGCTAGCAGAGATATACCTCAGGCAGATAGTCAGTTTGTATGGAGTACCAGTCAGTACTATATTAGACAAAGATTCAAGATTTATATCACACTTTTGGCAGAGTCTTCAGGAGAGTTTGGGAACTCGTCTCAAGTTTAGTTCAGCTTATCATCCACAGACAGATGGTCAGTCGGAGCGCACGATTCAAACTCTTGAAGATATGTTGCGATCCTGTAGACTAAACTTCGGTAGTTCATGGAAAGATTACCTATAGTTAGTGGAGTTCTCCTATAATAACAGTTTCCAGGCCAGTATCCGGATGACACCATTTGAGACACTGTATGGCAGGAAGTGCAGGTCACCATTAGCCTGGGATGATGTAGGCAAGAGGCAGATGCTTGGTCCAGAAATGGTTATGTAGACTATCGAGGTGGTCAGACAAGTCAAAGATCATCTTCGAGTTGCACAAGATCGTCAGCGCCATTGGGCTGATTCTCATCAGCATCCTCTTGAGTTTTCTATCGACGACCACGTATTCTTTAGGATCACGCCTACCCGTGGCGTCATTTGATTCGGCA
The DNA here is from genome assembly GCA_029216955.1 of Iris pallida. NCBI lineage: Eukaryota > Viridiplantae > Streptophyta > Magnoliopsida > Asparagales > Iridaceae > Iris > Iris pallida. The sequence goes on along the minus strand of JANAVB010016193.1, from coordinate 2,877,966 downwards.
TACGGGGAAAGCTTAGTCCTAGTTATATAGGGCTGTTTGATATTCTCGAGTGAGTAGATGATGTCTCCTATCGTCTCGCTCTTCTACCATTATTATGTGAGATATATGACGTATTCCATGTATCCCAATTATGACGGTACATTCCAGATTCGAGCCATATCCTTGGTCATTTAGAATTGGTTGTTGGTACCAACCTTTCGTATGAGGAAAGGCCCGTATCCATATTGGACCGAAGAGAGAAGGTACTCAAGAATAAGACTATTAATTTAGTCCATTTTGCTTGGGGTTATCACTCTTTGGGTGAGTCAACTTGAAAATGTGAGGATGATATCCGATCACGATATCCACACATGTTTGACTCATAAGGGATAATGTCTTTCTTATGCCTTATGCTTTTACTTCCTGGTTTGCACGAATGATTGCTTAATTTACTGCAAGCCATAGATTGCCCGTGATTACTATAGCTTGTCCCAACACCTCTAGCCTCTTGATCAAATTTCGAGGTCGAAATTATTTTAAGGTGGGTAGAGTTGTCACTCTCGTTTCCCGTTATATGTATTTTCTGTATACGTGTACCAATTTCTAGCAATTGTCAGGTGGACCGTAGTTAGACTTGTCTTACTTAGCTTGACTTTGGTTCATCTTGGCTTGGCTTGGTTTGGTTTTGTGTGGTTTGAGATGAGTATGTTGGTATATAAGTCAACCCCTCTCTCTCTCTCCTCCATAACTCTTCATTTATTTTCTTTATCTTCTTCATTACTCCTCCCCACCCACAAAAGAAACCCTAGGCAAGTGAAACTTGCTTCATGATGGATCTTAAGTTTTAATATTCTGTTCTCTTCTTTGTAAGATTCTAAGCCTCATTAGAACTTGACATTCTTGGTTTTGATGGATAGATTTTTTTAGATCTAGATTTTGATCTTTTCTTATTTTGATCTATTAAAACTTGGTATTTTCTAAAACCAGTCGTCCCAGGCTGTAGTAAATCTCGTTTTTTAGAATTTAGACACTTGGAAGTCTCAATTCGGACTTATTTTGGGCAGGTTATGGCATTTTGAAGTTCATGGGTTCTTTGAGGTCTTTTCGGTCTGTTGGAGAAGAAGGTGAGCACTGTGTGCACACTCTTTAGCGTCGTGCTACTGAGTTGCGCATGCTCTTGGCACCGTGCCATTTGGTTGCACGTGCTCTTTATCGTTGCGCCTCTCCAGGCGCAACCTAGCCCAGGCACCTACTGGCCCTAGCGCACTTGCCCCTGGCGCGACCCAGCCGGCGCTCTTTAGCGTCGCAACTTTCGACCTCGCGTAGCTTAGTTTGGCGCACCCCGACCTAACGCAGCCCAGTCTGGCTTACCCTAGTCTCGCGCCTTACGACCTCGTACAGCTTAGTCTGGCGTACCCCTACCTGGCGCATGCCAGCCTGGCACAACCCAACCCAGGCTCTACTTGTCCCCCTTGGCACCCCTTGGCTAGGCGCCACCTGTCCTCCTTGGCGCCACCTGTCACCTCCCTGGTGCCACTTGACCAGCGCCACTTGTTTTCCATTATACCCCTTGTCCCTTACCCCCATGCATGTTCTCCTAGTTCTTGTTGTATATGCTTGTGATCTTACATGTGTCTTTTACTTGGCCTAACTTGCGACGACCCGACTTGATAAATTGTTGCACATGAGTATGAATTGCTAGTATTGATCTTGACTTGAATATAATAATATACCCCGTCTCGATATGACATGATAGTGGCTCGTTGTCACGACCCGCACCCTGAAGAGGGGCACGAGCACGTGGTTACGTCCAGCCTACGCCACAGAATCGGCGGTAGAACGCTGTATATAGGGTCTGTAAATGCCTACGACTAACAGTTAAAATATACCTGTACAGTATATACACTCCGAATGGAGGTGACATAACAATACAGTCTCAATCACATAATCAAAACTAGGGTAGATAGCATGAGAAGAGATATGATGGATGAAAGAGTAAATAAGTCCACAGTCTAAATACAAGCCCAGATATATACATCATAGGGTAACAAAATAGAATATAGAACTACAGTCTGATAAGCTAGCTGGATCGCAGTCCAGCCAAACCTAGCTAACCTACACTACTCAGGAAGTACAAAATCTAGTGGCTCTACTATAAGGCCACGATCTAAGGCTACACCATCTGACTCGAGCCCATAATAGGTCGGGCAATCAGCCTCTGAATCATCTGAAAAATATCATAACGGTATCCTATCAGGAAAATGAGCAAGTACAAACACTAACAGCAGTTCCATGTGAATTGACAAATTCTATAAGAGACAGTATAATGAACTACAAGACAAAGATATACGAAGACTTGGGAACCATTAAGAAGTCGAGTTACAACCCTTAAACCAAACAAGGACCGGGGTTGTAACTCTTCTCCCGAGCAGAACTTAGTCTCCAATCAAGGTACAATGTAAGGCTTGTAGAGCATGTGAGTAAATGAAATCATAGCATGGTGAGAAGTACAGAAAGTAAACTGAACTGGAATATAAGATACGACAATAAATGTAATATGTGATTTGAATTATTAGAGCGTTATGTGATCGGCTTGGGAAATATGATCAGGCTTTCCATCCGACCGGCTATGAACAATGGGTACAATAGAACGGTAAGGCCGGTCACCATGGAAAGCTATGAACGATGTAGGGTCAGGCTTTACCCGTCGTGAGGCGAGGGTATAGCTATGAACAATGTATACTGTAGAACCATGTGGGAATTTGATCACACAACCACTAATAACTCCCCATCCCCGAATAGTACAAAGGATCTGGACATGACACGTCATGGCACGCGATTTCGTAAGAGGGTAGCAAATCCTCTTAGAAATTAGTGTCTATACAAGTACAGGGAATAAGACAGGGAGTGTACCCATATACCCAGAAATCCAGGAACAACATCTCATGTCAAGATCCAATGTGTACTAGTCCGTGAGCTATCATGACCAAGAATCAAGTAAGACACTACGACTGAATCGGATATAGCAGATATCAAGACAATGATAACTATCAGTGAATGTACTCGCCTGCTGTCCTGAGCTATATGGTATATCAATGCTCAGAGCGGTATCAGAAGAACTAAATATGAGAACTGTAAGTTAATTTAGGTTTAAACAAGTTTAGGAATGATTTACAATGAATGATATGCAAATCTAGGTCAAACTAGGTCTCACTGAGTCACACTAAGTCCTGTCAAGTCAATCTAGGTCAAATCAAGTTATATCAAGTCAATCTAAGCCTAACCAAGTCAATCCTAGGTCATACCAGGCATCACGGGTCAAAACAAGTCGAAGAAAGTCAAACGGGATCAAGAGTTGGCCTACAGTTGACTTTCGGTCAACTGGTCAACTCTGGTCAACTCTGGTCAACTCTAGGTCAACTCTAGATCAATGGTGACTAATAGTTGACTTTTGGTCAACTACACAAGTCTAATGAAAATCGGGACTAATTTGGGTAAAGCGTTGACCCATAGTGGACTTTTGGTCCAAAAAGTCAACCGTGGTCAACCGGGACCAAGAGTAGGTCTAGGCGACTATTTCTAACTATTACCAACCTCTACAACCCATATCCAAGTCCATCTTGGACTTCGAAACTCATATCTTGGCCGTAGGCCAATATCCTATTTTACCCTTAAAAAGGGTAAAATTCTAGCTTCGGCAACTATCCAGTTAGCTTACCCACGCTTGATATTTTGACCCGATCTCCCTAGGGTAGTATGATACTAGCCTATACATATAATATCTACCAAAATACCTAGGTAACGTGGACATTCGGTCCACGATACGGTCCGTTGTCAAAATCTTGAATATTTCAAGATACGCACCGATACGGTGCGATACGGGCGCCCTACGACCCCGAATTCCACCCGGAAGCCTACCCACAAAATCTAAATCACGTATTCATGCCCCACGCCAAGTTTCAACTCAATCGGATACTCCGAACTCCGTTTCGCCCTCTAACTCGGTTTTTCCCTTTTTCTATTCTAGCTTTTTCCCTTTTCTTCTAACTTCTTCCTATCTTTTCTTCTAACCTCTAATTCTTTTCTAACTTCTCATTCCATAATCTTTTTCTACTCTTCTCTACGATTCCAACCATATATAATACATATATATATATATATATATATCTATATATATATATATACACATAGGTAAAAGGGGGGGGGGGGGGGTTTATTAGGCTTAAAGGCCATAGGGGGGGGGGGGGGGGGGAATTGTTTCCTGCAGCAGCCTAGGCTGCTGCTGCTGCTGCTGTTGCTGGTCTTATTCTTCTTCTTCTTCTTCTCTACTATCTCCCTATATATATACACCTCATATATATATATATATATATATATATATATATATATATCTATATATATATATATCTATATATATATATCTCTCTCTATATATATATATATAACTAGATATCTATCTAAAATCTATCTAGATATCTATCCATCCCTCTAAATATATATATAACACACACACATCCATATACACACATCCATGTATATATATAAATACACTCATATCTATATATATACACACTCACATAACTATACATATATATATATATATATATATATATATATATATATATATATATATATATATATTTATATACATATCCATATATATATATATATAAACACACACACACACAAACACACACACCACTCTCCCAACACCACCATCCCATGACACAAAATCACCCTCCTCTACACACACATAAATACATAAATAAATACACACACATAAATACACATGTATATATATATATATATATATATATATATATATGTATATATATATATATATACCATTCTCAAAATGATTAAATCCTAAATAATCCTTAACCTATTTTTCTAGGGAAAGCCTACAAATTTGTGGGCAAATGGAAGAGAATGGTCATATCTCTAATTAATGTGAATGAACTATATGCAAAAGAGAATTAAATTTGAAGATTAAAGCTTACCTAATTGAGTTGGAAAAGGAAAAGCTTGAAAAGAAATGAGTTGGAAAGAGAGAGAGAGAAGGAATGTTACTTAATGAAGAAGGAAGAGAGGGGGGGGGGCTGTCATGGCCGGCCAAGGGGTGTGGGGGTGTGAGGGGCACTTGTAAATTACAAGTTTGCCCCTCCCTAAGCCTAATATTAAACAATTTCCAAATTAGGTTTAGGAAGTTGCTAAAAATAAATAAAAATCATAATTAAACTAAATTACTCATGGGGAACTAGTCCAAACTCTTAAACCCTAATTTTTAGTGTGGTGGGCCATGGCTAGCTAACAGGCTAATTACAGCTCAAGTCAAAATTCACCGGGGTCCCGAATTAACTCGGAATGCGATAAAATTCGAACCCGACTCCTATAATAATTAAATAATAATATTCATGAAATAAAATTCCTAAAAATAATATAAAATGGAAAATTACCATTTTACCCCTAACTGGAAAAAGTGAGGGTGACACTCGTCGAGGCGCACTCTTGACAAGTAACAAGTAAACTTGAAATGACATGTATAAGCTTGATAGTGGCCCATCGAGGTGCACTCCTGGCTGTAGGACCGTTGAGCACCTCTAGAGGGGGGGTGAATAGAGTGTGTGTGTGCAGCGGAAAATAATCACCAACTAAAAATTAAACTATGGCAGAGATATAAGAGACAGTAAATAAAGATAGAGAATTCAAACTCAGAAACACAGTGATATATACTGGTATCCCTCTGAGAGGACTAATCCAGTCTCGAGTACTCTTGCTCGATGTTAATCCACTATGGCACAAGCTTTAACTGAGAGCTTGCAGTCTCTTACAACATCGTGCTTGGTGACGAGTGCACGACCAGCTCCACAACACACACCGTGCTTGGTGACGAGCGCACGACCAGCTCCACAACAGGAAAAGTTGTTGAACTTGGAACGACCTCTTTACAACTCTTGAAACACCAAAAGATTCTAAATCAACTCTGATAGTACTGGCTTTTGGCTAAGAGGTGTATAGGTATGATTTGAAAATCTTAGATCGTTTGAAAACACTTGAGTATTAGAGAAGAGAGAATGAAGAATGAATTGATGATTTGAAATGAAAAGTTCTTCTCTATTTATAGGTGTTTTCTCGAACCGAACTCGGGCAGAACTCGGGCAGAGTTCGGATGCAAATATCTCGCAAAGAGACGTTGCTCGCTGATTTGGAGGCAACAGAAGTTTGAATCATTTTTGACCGAACTCGGTCAGAGTTCGGACCGAACTCGGGCCGAACTCGGTTACGAGTTCTGTCAGGAGATATTTGAAAATCATTTGTAAAAACAGTTTTTAAAATATATTTTTGGTTATTTGTAAAATCATTTGTAACGGCTAATTTCAAAATATGTTTTTGAAATATTTTGTAAATGAAATACGAATGGTAAATAGGTAGGCTTTTGGAATGTGGACAGTTTTAACCCTAAGCCAGTATTACCAAAACTGATTTTACAAAATAAATCCTAGACTCAATAAAATATAAAATACAGAATAAAATGAGAAATAAGTCTTCTGAAGATTTGATGATGTTGACGCTTTGTTTGATGCAGTACATCATCCGTTGAATTTGATTTCATGTATCCTGAAATGATTAGTAGCATTTTCTATATTTTGTGTATTGACTTAAGTGTATGTTGATTATCGAAATCGGGTGTGACCATGGAATGGGCCAACAATCTCCCCCATTTTGATAATTGACAAACTTGAGTCTATACCAAAATATATTTATATGAAATAGAACAAAATACAAAGTACCTTAAAAAATGAGATGTTTTGATTTTGGATTTGTATATGCTTTGCTTTTGGTATTGTACTCTTTTTCTCCCCCTTTGTCAAGTAGTAAAATGACTTGGCTCCCCCGTAATATGTGAAGCCAACAATAGACAAACACAAGACAAAGTGAAGCAAGAAGACATAATCATAGCATAAACATATGGAAACAACTAATATAGAAAGGAACAGCTCATAATAAACTGAAATAGTCATGAAAATTTCTACTAATAATCCAAAAGTACAACTGAAAATGTCTAACTAATCAGTTTAGACATGAAATAAAAAAAAACTACATCAACTGATCATCATCTAACTAATGTCCACTATCCCATAGCAGAATCTACGTCACATCGTGGGGTCGTCCGCACCAGGAGCCTCAGGAGGAAAGTAGGCTGTAGTCGGGTCGAAAAACTGAAAGGAAGCCTCATCAGTAAATCGAGGACCCGGAAAAGCAGGGTGAGGTAAGATGTTACTGGATGGACAGGATCATGAGCCAGGCTATAGTGGAGGTCAGCAATGCCATTTCTCAGCACCTGGGCCTGAGAAATGCGCCGGAACTCCGAATCCAGATGACGTTGCGTAGAGACAGCAACAAAGTCATCAAAGCGCTGAAAGAACGTCTGATCAAATCCTGGGACAGGGGCTGGAGCAGGAGGAGCATCAGCAGGAGGGACCTCAGCATCAGCAGCTAGAGCAGGATGAGCTCCAGGAGGCAGAGGTGGAGCAGAAAATTGACGAGATCTAGTCAGCTCGACAGGAGTAGAGGAGATGGCACATGTCTCAAGATCAATCTCGAAACGTCGAAAGATAGAAGCTAAGTGCATTGGATATACTAGATTCCTACCTGCATTTTTGCAATTAAGCATCCAGGACATCACAGTTTTAGGAATGGAGAATGGGATGCCAAAGTGAATATGATATAAAGCAGATAGTTCCATAAAGGTTACTTCATCAGTAGAACCTTTCTTTGGAAGAAGTACGGAGAAAACCATACGGTGAAGTTCATAGAAAGTTTGGTTCAAATTTTTGGCAAAAATTCTACGGGGAACAGGGTTAGGATGACAGATTAGTTCCCTGAAGGAAGCAAGAGTGACATCAGCAGGGAATTAAATATGATAGATGTCAACTAATGCATCACCAAGATCAGGAATATGGAAAAATTTGCTCATGTCGGTGGCGCTAAATTCCAATTCTTGCCCAGCAACGCAAGAATAGAAATTCCCGTTTGGTTTTACTTGCAGGTTGCAGTAAAACATACGGATGGCGTTGTCATAAATATTGTCTAGTACCTCGAAGAAATCTCGGTACCCAAGTTGGTCAAAAGTTGGAGCGTACTCAAAGAAAGTAGTAAAGTTTACGAAAGCTCCATTACAAATACGACGACCAGAAAAGAGTCGAACCAGAGATCCAAAAAATCTTTGTCCGGGAACAAAGTTGAGTCATATTCATCGGGATCTCTAGGTCGTGTTGGACTGAATAAACTAGCAGGGGTGTATTCAGAAGAAGAGGAGGAACCTTGGGAAGTGGTTCTTCTTTGACGCTTGGGGGCCATGAGAAAATAGAGAGAAAGTACCTTTAAAAAAAAGGAAGGAGGAACAAGATGATCGCCCACTAGATCTCTTCGAAACCTTGCTAGGATGGAGGAGGAAAAGCTTCTAGGAAGAGAGGAGTGATTTCCACGAGTTGTTGTGTGGAAAAAGTGGAGGAAAAGATGGGATTTATAGGCACTAGGGCTGGCTGTTCGTTTCTGGAGCCATAACAGCGCCGACCGAACTCGGTCCGAATTCGGTCCGAACTCGGTCAGAGTTCGGGCCGAGTTCGGCCACTTCATTCCCGAGACAGTCAATGCATTCTGGTAGGTTTAAAAGTAGAATTTAATAACTTTGACTGTAATATTAAATAATGAATGTTATTTTTGGGTTAACTGTAGGGGTTGTCCCAGCTAACGGAGGTTCATCGGGGAACTCTTAAATACCGCTTCGCTTCGACCGTAGTCGTGGTGACAGACATACCCTTTTTAAGTTTGTGCCCAAAAACCATTTTCGTTAAATAAATAATAAAGTATCAAGTCATAAATTCAATTTTAATTACCATATACATTATGAGTCCGAGAATTCAAGAATGCCGAGCTCACGCCTCAAAATGTTAAAACGGTCTTCAGCCAATGGTTTAGTGAATATATCTGCTAGTTGATGATCAGTGTCAATAAATTCTAGGCAGATATCCCCGTGTTGTTGATGATCACGAAGAAAATGATATCTAATTTCTATGTGCTTTGTGCGTGAATGACAAATAGGGTTGTTAGTCAGATTTATAGCACTAGTGTTGTCACAATAAATAGGAACATTAGTATAGTACAGATTGTAGTCCTCTAAGGTTTGCTTCATCCACAAAATCTGAGCACAACAACGTCCTGCGGCGATATACTCAGCCTCAGTTGTTGATAATGCTACTGAATTTTGTTTCTTGCTAAACCAAGAGACTAAGGCCTTTCCTAAGAAATAACATGTGCCACTTGTACTTTTACGGTCCACTTTGCATCCAGCAAAATCCGCATCCGAGTAACCTATAAGGTCAAAGGATTTGGTTTTGGAATACCATAAGCCAACTGTAGAAGTTTCTTTAAGGTATCGGAAGATACGCTTAACGGCACTAAGATGTGATTTCTTAGGGTTTGCCTGATAACGTGCACAAATGCAAACGCTAAACATAATATCAGGACGACTAGCAGTTAAGTATAATAAACTACCAATCATACCTCGATACTTACGCTGATCGATGGGTTTGCCACTTTCATCAGCATCAAGCTTTGTAGATGTAGCCATAGGCGTCCCGATTGGCTTTACATTCTCAAAGTCGTACTTTTTCAGTATGTCCTTCGTGTATTTAGCTTGGTTGATGAATGTTCCGTTCGAGTGCTGTTTGATTTGAAGTCCTAGGAAGAAGTTTAGCTCTCCCATCATACTCATCTCAAATTCACTCTGCATACACTTGGCAAAATCTTGACAGAGTTTTTCATTAGTAGAACCAAATATAATGTCATCTACATAAATTTGTACTAGAAGAATATCATCATTCATGGATTTGATAAATAAAGTAGTATCTATCTTTCCTTTCGAAAATCGATTATCAAGTAAGAAGGCGCTTAGGCGTTCATACCAAGCACGAGGTGCTTGTTTGAGTCCATAAAGTACTTTCTTAAGCTTGAAGACGTGATCAGGTTTTTGAAAATCTTCAAAACCAGGGGGTTGTTTCACAAAAACCTCTTCTTTCAAAAATTCATTTAAAAATGCGCTTTTCACGTCCATTTGAAAAAGTTTAAAAATAAGCAAATGTACAAAACATGCAGATGGCTTCTAGTCTAGCAACAGGAGCATAGGTCTCATCATAATCAATTCCTTCTTCTTGATTATAACCTTGTGCCACTAGACGTGCTTTGTTGCGTAGAACTTGTCCATCTTCACTGAGTTTATTTCGGAACACCAATTTGGTACCAATTATAGATTGACCAATTGGTTTAGGAACAAGTTCCCAAACTTGGTTTCCCTCAAATTGATTAAGTTTCTCTTGCATGGCAGAAATCCAAAACTCATCAGTAAAAGCATCATCTACATTCTTAGGTTCTATTTTTGAAATGAATGCTACATTTGCTACTAATTCATAATCTTTAAAAGATGAACGTGTACTTACACCTTTGGATACATCACCTATAATGAGAGTTTCTGGATGATTTGGCTTGAATCTCAATGATTCAAAACTTTGGGCCATATCTTTCACAAGGCTCTTCTCAGTTCATGTATCTTCAGAACTTTTATCAGTCCTTGCCTCTTGGATCAGATCTTTCTCAGAACTCTTCTTAGTCTTTGTATGTGTATCTTTATCATCACTGTCGCTAGATCTGTGACTATTTAACTCATCAAAGGTAACATTAATAGTCTCTTCAATAATTATAGATCTTTTATTGAAAATTCTATATCCCTTACTCTTAGCAGCATATCCGAGAAATATCCCGTCATCGGCTTTGGAGTCGAACTTTCCCAAGTTATCCTTGGTGTTCAGGATAAAACAGCGACAACCAAAAACTTTGAAATAAGAAATGTTTGTAATTCTTCCAAACCAAAGCTCATATGGTGTTTTCTTCGATATTGGTCGAATTAACACCCTATTTAAAATATGACAGGCTGTACTAACAGCTTCTGCCCAAAAATATTTAGGAAGATTATACTGATTCACCATGACTCTAGCCATTTCGCTTAGAGTTCGATTCTTCCGCTCCACAATACCATTCTGTTGGAGAGTTCTAGGACAAGAAAATTCGTAGTAATATCCACTATCATCACAAAACTTTTTGAAATCAGAATTTTCGAATTCGCCACCATGATCACTTCGAATACGAATAATCATGAAACCTTTTTCGTTTTGTACCTTTTTGCAAAATATCTGAAATTCAAAAATTGCATCACTTTTGTTTGATAAGAAATAAACCCAAGTAAATCGAGAGAAATCATCAACAATAACAAAAGCGTAGAGCTTACCGCCAAGACTAGCGACTCTACTAGGACCAAATAAATCTATATGAATTAATTGCAAAGGTCTCGAAGTACTTACAGCGTTGATGGATTTAAAAGTAGATCTATGTGCTTTGTTCTTTTCACAGTCAGCACATACCATATCTCTCTTAAATAGAATTTCAGGGAGTCCTCTTACCAACTTCTTTGTATTTAGACGTGAGATAGTATCCATGTTTGCATGTCCTAGTCTCATGTGCCATAGCCGGCTTTTATTTTGATTGGCTACTAGGCACCTTCCTGCATTATTAGTATTCTCCAAAAAGAAAACATAAATGTTGTCTTATCTAATCCCTTTATATACGGGATCACCAGATGACATATCATATATGGTACATTTATCTTTCACAAAATTGATACCATAACCATTATCTGCCAAATGACTTATGCTCAATAGGTTATGTTTCAATTCAGTTACTAGACAAACATCCTTTATTATTGGATAAGGAAAAATACCTACAGTACCATTACCTATTATATCACCTCTCAAGTTATTTCCGAAGGAGACATATCCTTCTTTCTTCATCGATAGCGTAGCGAATAAAGATGCATCACTAGTCATGTGTCGCGAACATCCGCTATTGAGGATCCATTTGCTTCTAGCATGAGAGGGTTGAGGGTCCACCTACAAGACAAGTAGATGAATCCTTTGGTACCCATTTTCTGAAGGGTCCACTCAGATTAGCTTTAGGTCTCCATATTAGAGGGTGATTGTCAACAAGCTTTCTTGCTAAACAATACTGTGATATGTGACCGTGCATGCTACAACAAGTGCAAGTCAATTTAGTGGTAGAAACTGTGTTTGCAAGCTTGTTTTGTTTGGAGAACCTATAAGTGAAAGCATGATGATGTTCGTGTTTCTTCTGTGCTTTCTTGTGTTTAGTCCTTTTAGGTGTATGCTTAGCATTAGGACTAATCTTAGGCTGTGTCACAGGTATTGCCTGTTTGTCTAACTTGATTTCTAACTTTTTAGAAATCGCAATAGACTCTTCGTATCTAGCAGTCATATCTAGGAGTCTTTGTTCAGTTACTAAGTGCATCTTCTTCTCTACGTCATAAAGCTTTTGTACTTTGACATAGTCCCTTTCTTTCTTTTCAATATTGAGGATGGCCTCATGATAGTCTACCTTGAGTTTGGCTATCTCTTCCGTGTTACCGGTAGTAGATGTCTCTTTAATATCTTCAATCAGATTGGACAGTCTAGCTATCTCGGTTGTGTGTGCCTTAATCTCTTTTCGAGATTGCTTATACTTGTCGAGCACAGTTTTGTGATCTTCAAGTAGTTCGCTAAAGGCATTCTCTAATTCATCGAAAGTGAAATCATCAAACAAAGGGTTAGATGATACCTTATCAAATGACATGAGACAAATATTTGCATTGCCGTAGGGTCTGTCTTCTTCTTCTGTATCACTGGGATCGCTTTCGTGCCAGATGCTTGTGTTGGCATACTTTCGACCAGATGTTGCTTTTCTGCTTGATCTTGATCTATCGTATGGACTGCTTTTCTTGGTGGTTGGACAGTCCTTCTTCATATGCCCTGACTTCTTGCATCCAAAGCATATAGTTTCATCTTCGTTGCTTTCTTGGACATCTTTCTTCTTTCTGCTTGTGAACTTTAGATATTTCTTGAAGTTCTTCACAAGTAGGGCTCGTTCATCACCACTTGACGATTCTTCATCGGAATCGTTGTATGTTGATTTTCTTGCTTGAGCTTTGAAGGCAATAGATTTCTCCTTTGGTGTTGCTTCTTCAAAATCTTGCAAGTCGAGTTCATGGGTCATGAGTTTGCCCATCAGTGTTTCCAGAGTCATAGTAGTGAGATCGTTTCCTTCAATGATTGCTGTGGCTTTTGGATTCCAGTTCTTTGTTAGAGCCCGCAGCACTTTTCTGATCTTCTCGTGATTGCTGTAATCCTTGCCAAGAGATTGTAAAGGATTGGTTATATCAAGGAAACGAGTAAATATCTGCGTAATTGACTCACCGGGTTTCATCTTAAAAGATTCATACTCCTGTGTCAGTCTACTAATTTTGGATTCCTTCACTTGGGAAGTCCCTTCATGGGTTACCTCAAGGAGTTTCCAAATTTCGTGAGACATCTTACAGGTTGAAACTCTGTTGAACTCGGTTTTGTCAATTGCACAGAATAGTGCATTGATGGCATGAGCATCTAGACTAGCTTTAGCCTTTTCAGCTTCAGTGTACTTATCATGGGTCTTTTCCACCAGCTGGCCTTCAACCACTGTTGGTGCTGGTTTCTTATAACCATCAATGACTATTGACCAAAGATCAAAGTCGAGAGACTTTAGAAAGAAAGTCATTCATGTTTTCCAGTAGGTATAATTTGTTCCATCAAATAGGGGAGGTCTATTTCTGGATTGCCCTTCACCATTGAATATAGATTTTACGGCTGCCATATATATATACTCTCTAAGGTATGTTATATAAGAATATAACCTGCTTTGATACCAATTGTAGGACCGTTGAGCACCTCTAGAGGGGGGGTGAATAGAGTGTGTATGTGCAGCGGAAAATAATTACCAATTAAAAATTAAACTATGGCAGAGATATAAGAGACAGTAAATAAAGATAGAGAATTCAAACTCAGTAACACAGCGATATATACTGGTATCCCTCTGAGAGGACTAATCCAGTCTCGAGTACTCTTGCTCGATGTTAATCCACTATGGCACAAGCTTTAACTGAGAGCTTGTAGTCTCTTACAATACCGTGCTTGGTGACGAGCGCACGACCAGCTCCACAACACACACCGTGCTTGGTGACGAGCGCACGACCAGCTCTACAACAGGAAAAGTTGTTGAACTTGGAACGACCTCTTTACAACTCTTGAAACACCAAAAGATTCTAAATCAACTCTGATAGTACTAGCTTTTGGCTAAGAGGTGTATAGGTATGATTTGAAAATCTTAGATCGTTTGAAAACACTTGAGTAGTAGAGAAGAGAGAATGAAGAATGAATTGATGATTTGAAATGAAAAGTTCTTCTCTATTTATAGGTGTTTTCTCGAACCGAACTCGGGCAGAACTCGGGCAGAGTTCGGATGCAAATATCTCGCAAAGAGACGTTGCTCGCTGATTTGGAGGCAACAGAAGTTTGAATCATTTTTGATCGAACTCGGTCAGAGTTCGGACCGAACTCGGGCCGAACTCGGTTACGAGTTCTGTCAGGAGATATTTAAAAATCATTTGTAAAACCAGTTTTCAAAATATGTTTTTGGTTATTTGTAAAATCATTTGTAATAGCTAATTTCAAATATGTTTTTCAAATGTTTTGTAAATGAAATACGAATGGTAAATAGGTAGGCTTTTGGAATGTGGACAGTTTTAACCCTAAGCCAGTATTACCAAAACTGATTTTACAAAATAAATCCTAGACTCAATAAAATATAAAATATAGAATAAAATGAGAAATAAGTCTTCTGAAGATTTGATAATGTTGACGCTTTGTTTGATGCAGTACATCATCCGTTGAATTTGATTTCATGTATCCTGAAATGATTAGCAGCATTTTCTATATTTTGTGTATTGACTTAAGTGTATGTTGATTATCGAAATCGGGTGTGACCATGGAATGGGCCAACACTGGCAAGTACTCCTGACAATAACAAGTAACCTGACATGACATGTATAATCTTGAAGCATTGTTGCGACAACTATCCTGACTTGTTAAGTAACTCTTGTCTTAATATCGTGGTTGATTCTCTTGATTATGCATGTACATGCTACCTGTTTAGTCTTGCATCATGTCTAGGATATGGATTTCCGGTTACCACGGTCAGGAATTCATAATGAATTTGACTAGGTTAATGACTAGATTTATCAAGTAGTCCATATAGAGAGATTTTTCCAGTAACAGACGATCCTGTTATCCTGGCCACACCTGAGGGACTTGTAGCCTACCGACGAGTAGGACACATTTCCAGCTCACTGTCATGTGGGGCACTTTTTGAAAACATAAGTACTGAAAGTACACCAGTAATCTTGATAACTCTTGTAACTCTTATAAATCACTTCGCCAGGATAACCTGGATACCTGCAGCACTTGTGACTGCGGGAACATCTTATTGCATCTTACTAGTAACTAGGCCTGTGATAACCCTAGTTAGCTAATGATAGCAAGCCGTAGGACTTGATTGGTCGTGCCTGAATGCTTGCTCGTGATTAGCATGGGAATTATTCTACCTCTTGTTCCTCCTACTGTAAGCTATGTTTTATGTTAACTCAGTCTTTTATGTTATTTAACTATGCTATTTTATCAGTTCTTCTTTTATTATATGCTGGTTTAAGTTCCTAAGTGGAGCCTCCCTTGTGGCACTTACTCTTTCTGTGGTCTGATCCAGTATAACAACCTTGAATTTTTGGAATTATTTATTTATTTGATTTAAATAGGATTTTATGGAATTTATGAATATTTTTGATTAATTATAGATGACCTTAGCCATGGTTAAGTTTTGGAGTACAAGACAACGAAGAATTATGACATAGATAGTGTACTTGTGTGCTTTAACTAGTATCCTCGCCATGTTAGGAATGTCATGGTCATATTTTAGTCTCTTGTATGTTAACAATTCAAATTATGGTACAAGTCATACTTCTATTAATTAGTTAATAAACCCTTTATGACTTTTAGGAGATCCGGTCGCACCAAACCTTCCCAAACCTCTTCCAAGCCAAACCCAAACCTATGTAGACATGTTGGGCATTAATATATATTAATAAATATATATATTTTATATTTAATTCAGATTTGATTGTATTTATATAAGATAGATTTAATTAGTCTATATTAGGAAAGACCTTTTTAATCCTCAATCAAATCAATTAGCCAAATCACCAACAACCCAAACAAATCAAAGGGGGCAACTCTTGGCTGACCAAAATAGCCCTCCCCCGTGTATATTCAACCAACATCCCATTAGGAATAGGTTTTCTATTATACTACATGCATGCAACCCAAAAAGCCCATATATATACACCTACTTTTAGCCAAACCCTAACCCTAACTTAGTTCTCCCTTCCTCTTCCTCTCTATAGCCGACCAACCCCTCTCCCTCTCCAAATTTTGGTAGCACCTCCTCCACCCAAAACCATCATCTTCATCCCCTCCATCATACAACTCTTTCTCCTCCATAAAAACTCCTTCTTTCATCTTTCTTCCAGCCAAACTCCCCCAAACAAACCCTTAAAACTCCACCTTCTCCATCCAACTATCTAGAGACATTGCCAACTCCTCCAAACTCATCAATAGAGGATTACCAAGCAAGGATAGCAATAATGGTGGGAGCTTTGGTAAGGAGAAGCCTCAACAACCCAACTAACAAGGAGTTTTGGTAAGAAACGCTAATTTTTTCATCTCAAACCTATGCTATAATTCGGTAGAAATTCTATTACTAAATATGTAAAAATAGTATTTTGGTAACTTTTGTTATTTATTTTCACCCATAAAAGTTTCATAATTTATAGTCGTAATATTCATGCTTCGGTAGGATCAAATTTAACCCCGTTGTGAAGGAACTATAAGTTATTGGTGGTTATTTTCGAAACTAAATTTTATGTATGTTCATATATAGAAATTAGGAGTTTTAAGTATTTTTCCACGAATTTATCAACTCAAATCTGGTCGGGAAAATTATAGGTCAAAACTAGCTTTTTCGGATAGTCTGCCGACTAAGAATCTTCCAAATTAGTAGCATAACTTAACTCTTATATTCATATCTTAACTCTGAGATATGATGTATTTTAAATTATGTATAAAATATATTTTTAGATATTTTAGCTATTTTGAGTAATTTGCCATGTTCAGGACGAGTTTCGGGTATACTAGCCGGCGTAGTAGTCAACTAGTCACATAATTCTTTATAAATTATAATTTTGGAATTTCAGAGTTAATACAGTAGAAAATAGATTTAAATATTATTTTTAGGAATTTTCTATGATTTTTAAGTGTGTTATTGACGTGGGGTCATAACCGATTAATTGGAAGGTCGAAAACCCTGAAACTGTGTTCCGAGGTCTCGTTGGACACGTATGTATGTTATACAATTTAAATAGTCCTACGAGATATTTGAATATAATTAAAGTAGTTTAAAATACTAATTTAGTTAATTAAGTTCTGTTATAAGTTTCATAAATAGTTAAAAAAATTATTTAGGAGCATTAGATTCCGGAGGCGTGGACACGGGAGCGAAACTTCATCCTCACATTACGGAACCAGGCAAGTACACCTTGCCAAACTTTACAGTACTTACATGCTTTTCTATACTGCTATTCTTCTATGTCTTACTTGGTACATATTTCTCTTCCGCTTCATATCATGGTTATTTTCTACTTATACGTGCACGTATATGATTGCTCTTTCTTTTCTCATGTTACTCTCCATATTATTCTTTCGTGTTCATGTCTAGTGATAGTAAAGCTTAGCCTCTGTCGTGTCCCTTTGACATGATTGAGTTGGACTTGACTTGTTGACTTGTTGACTTATTTATTTGACTTACCTTGACTTGGCTCGTAGTTCTAGGCGATGACCTTGTGATAGACCACGACTATACTTGACCACTCTCTGTTGGAGCCCCCACTGAGCTGCGATAGAGACTTACTGTAGGTTGTGAGTTCCCACTGAGCTGCGATCTATAGGGACATAAGCCCCCACTGAGCTGCGGTTTACTCCCATTTACTCGTAGTCATGTTTATCATCATGATTCTCGACGGCATGCCACTCCCTTTATATTTTATTCTTGTACTACTCTGTAGTCTTTATTTCTTTTACTATTTCATATCCTTCCTTACATGTTAAAACTGTTAAAGTAGGCTTGTATATTATGTGTCTTGCTAGTCCCCTGAGGACCTGATTATCTCTCCAGGCTTAGTTAGAGAGGAGGACTTCCTGGAGGTTTATGGTTCTGGAGTGGTGGCTGGAGTCATACCTTCGTAAGAGGACGATATAGTGGCCGAAGACTTCTCTTGAGACATGTCTCTATTTATACTTGCTATTTTATCTCCTTTATTTTCAGTAGACATGTAGCTGATACTTTGTTTCCTTTTTATTGTGGTTTCGGGATGTCTTACCCGCACAGTTAATATTTCTATTTCATGTTGGACAAATCTTTCTCTTTAATATTATTTTATTGGACTTGATACCTCGTGCCTTATTTTCTATTTGGATGAAATTAGCTGTGACCTGTGACTTGTATTGTATTGCTGGATTGTTATCATGATTTACAGCTTAAGCATTTCGCTAGTGGGCTTATTGTGAGATTTGGCCCACTGGTGAAGTGCTGCTGGCATGTACCGTATCTTGGTCCTATACGTATTTTAGGACTGAAGCGTTACATGTTTTTATGGTGGTCCATGTAGGTCTATGTTAATCACTTCGATTACGTTGCTGTACCAACGTGATCCTGCGAATAGGATAGAAATGACCCATAGGAACTCATCCACATACTTGATCTCCTTCTCTGATTCCATTTTCGAACTCTCGTTTGATTGTCTTGAATTACATCTTGCTTGATTCCTTTCCTATCGCGAGTCTTATTTCTCGTGCGATAGAATTTAGGAAGATGACTCATCCTAGGTATATATGCTCTATTAATTCAGTTACGCTATTAGTTAAACCCTTGAAAGTTGGGTAGAAAGCCTCACCAAGTAGCTTCCAATGTCCTTATGACCCAATTAATGAAGTATAGTTGAATGACACTGAATATAAGATAGTGTAGAAGGATAGGCTTACCTAGACTCTAGAGTTTTAGAGGCCTATACCCCAATTGGACAACCAAACCCTTAGACAAAATGATAGTAGGGAAACTGTAGAGACACAAACACCGGACGAGTCTTAGACCTTGATGAACTTGAACTACTTGTACATTCTTTCAAATCATATTCTTGCATACTTATATTATTTGACTATCTTGACTGATGCTGCTATTATAGCATATTTTGTAAGCTTATTCTTTATCGAGCTTGTTCAGGACATATGTTTTATTAGGGACGCCCAATAACATATTGTCTATTTAGAATCAGTGTATTATGGTCAGATCAACCTGGTGCACTTGGTTCGCTCTTCTTATGGTTATTCTACGTGGATTGAGATATAGTTAACAAATACTTGCCCTCTAGGATCTCATCCACAACTGCCTTAATAACTCTCTTTTTTCAAACTATTCAATCACCTTTGAAACCCTACAATTGTATTCGATCCTTGAACTCTCTATTATTTTATATCTTCACCTATTCCGGGAAGACAAACCCTTGTGTTTGAGGAAGGGTATCCGTGTGGACCGCTTCCCGACCAGGCGACGCAGTTTGTGCAAGGTAGACAGCAGGCAAGATCGATCACAACGACCAAGACAGGCCTTTGCCATGAGGATTGAAGACGGAACAACGGCACAAGAGGCAACGGAAGGTAATAACTTGATTTTGTATTAATAATAAAAGAAGATTATTAGTTTACGCTAGTTTGGTGCATGTTTGCTTAGGAATAACCATAGAGACAAAGCACACTTTAGAGACAACTTAGAACCAAAGATATTTTTTCTTTACCTTAGTGAGTTATTTTAATTTCAAGGACGAAATTCTTTGAAGGGGATAGAATATAACACCCCTGAATTATTTGAATTATTTATTTATTTATTTACTTGATTTAAATAGTATTTTATGGAATTTATGAATATTTTTGATTAATTAGTTATTAATTACAGATGACCTTAGCCATGGTTAAGTTTTGGAGTACAAGACGACGAAGAATTGTGACATAGATAGTGTAATTGTGTGCTTTAACTAGTATCCTAGCCATGTTAAAAATATCATGGTCATATTGTAGTCTCTTGCATGTTAACAAATCAAACTATGGTACAAGTCATACTTTTATTAATTAGTTAATAAACCCTTTATGACTTTTTAGGAGACCCGGTCGCACCAAACCTTCCCAAACCTCTTCCAAGCCAAACCCAAACCTATGTAGACATGTTGGGCATTAATATATATTAATAAATATATATTTTATATTTAATTCAGATTTGATTGTATTTATATAAGATAGATTTAATTAGTCTATATTAGGAAAGACCTTTTTAACCCTCAATCAAATCATTAGCCAACTCACCAACAACCCAAACAAATTAAAGGAGGCCACTCTTGGGTGACCAAAACAGCCCTTCCTCGTGTATATTCAGCCAACATCCCATTAGGAATAGGTTTTCTATTATACTACATGCATGCAACCCAAAAAGCCCATATATATACCTACTTTTAGCCAAACCCAAACCCTAACTTAATTATCCCTTCCTCCCTCTCCATAGCTGACTAACCCCTCTCCCTCTCCAAAGTTTGGCAGCACCTCCTCCATCCAAACCCATCATCTTCATCCCCTCCATCATACAACTCTTTCTCCTCCATAAAAACTCTTTTTTTTCATCCTTCTTACATCCAAACTCCACCAAACAAACCCTAAAAACTTTATCTTCTCCATCCAACTATCTAGAGCCATTTTCAACTCCTCCAAACTCATCAAGAGAGTATTAGCAAGCAAGGATAGCAATAATGGTGGGAGCTTTGGCAAGAAGAAGCCTCCACAACCCAACTTGCAAGGAGTTTTGTTAAGAAACCCTAATTTTTTCATCTCAAACCTATGCTATAATTCTGTATAAATTCTATTATTAAATCTGTAAAAATAGTATTTTGGTACCTTTTTTTATGTATTATCACCCATAAAAGTTTCATAATTTATGGTCGTAATATTTATGCTTCGGTAGAATCAAATTTAACCCCGTTGTGAAGGAACTATAAGTTATTGGTAGTTATTTTTGAAACTGAATTTTGTGTGTGTTCACATATAGAAATTAGGATTTTAAAATATTTTTCCACGAATTTAGCAACTCAAATCTGGTTGAAAACATTATAGGTCAAAACTAGCTTTTTCGGGTAGTCTACCGACTTAGAATTCCAAATTAGTAGCATAACTTAACTCTTGTATCCATGTATTAATTCTGATATATAATGTACTTTATATTCTGTATAAAATATATTTTTGGATATTTTAGCTATTTTGAGTAATTGGCCATGTTCAGGACGAGTTTCGGGTATAATAGCTGACGGAGTAGTCAACTAGTCACATAATTCTTTATAAATTGTAATTCTGGAATTTCAGAGTTAATACTATAAAAAATAGTGTTAAATATTATTTTTAGGTATTTTCTATGATTTTTAAGTGTTTTATTGACGTGGGGTCATAACCGATTAATTGGAAGGTCGAAAACCCTGAAACTGTGTTCCAAGGTCTCGTTGGACACGTATGTATGTTATACAATTTAAGTAGTCCTACGAGATATTTGAATATAGTTAAAGTAGTTTAAAATACTAATTTAGTTAATTAAGTTCTGTTATAAGTTTCATAAGTAGTTAAATAAATTATTTAGGAGCATTGGATTCCGAAGGCGTGGACACTGGAGCGAAACTTCATCCTCACATCACGGAACCAGGCAAGTACACCTTGCCAAACTTTACAGTACTTACATGCTTTTCTATACTGCTATTCTTGTATGTCTCAGTTGGTACATATTTCTCTACCGCTTCATATCATGGTTATTTTTTAGTTCTACATGCACGTACATGGTTGCTCTTTCTTTTCTCTTGTTACTCGCCATATTATTCTTTCGTGTTCATGTCTAGTGATAGTAATGCTTAGCCTCTGTCGTGTCCCTCTGACATGATTGAGTTGGACTTGTCTTGTTGACTTATTGACTTGACTTACCTTGACTTGACTCGTAGTTCTAGGAGAGGACCTTGTGATAGACCATGACTATACTTGACCACTCTCTATTGGAGCCCCCACTGAGCTGCGGTAGAGACTTACTGTAGGTTGTGAGCCCCCACTGAGCTGTGATCTATATAGCCGTGAGCCCCCACTGAGCTGCGATTTACTCCGATTTACTCGTAGTCACGTTTATCATCACGATTATCGATGGCATGTCACTCCCTTTATATTTTATTCTTGTACTACTCTGCAGTCTTTATTTCTTTTACTATTTCATATCATTTCTTGCATATTAAAACTGTTAAAGTAGGCTTGTATATTATGTGTCTTGCTAGTTCCCTGAGGACCTGATTATCTCTCCAGGCTTAGTTAGAGAGGAGGACTTCCCGGAGGTTTATGGTTCTAGAGTGGAGGCTGGAGTCATACCTTCGCAGGAGGACGAGATAGTGGCCGAGGACTTCTCTTGAGACATGTCTCTATTTAGACTTGCTATTTTATCTCCTTTATTTTCAGTGGACATGTAGTTGATACTTTGTTTCCTTTTTACTATGGTTTTGGGACGTCTTACCCGTACAATTAATATTTCTATTTCATGTTGGACAAATCTTTCTCTTTAGTATTATTTTATTAGACTTGATACCTCGTATCTTATTTTCTGTGCGGATGAGATTAGCTGTGACCTGTGACTTGTATTGAATTGCTGGGTTGTTATCATGGTTTACAGCTTAAGCATTTCGCTAGTGGGCTTATTATGAGATTTGGCCCACTGGTGAAGTGTTGCTGGCAAGTACCGTATCTGGTCCTATACGTATTTTGGGACTGGGGCGTTACACCCAACTGGTTTTGTATGGCAAGATTTTGGAGTAGCACCCGAGAACCTTCCTGTCTTCCAGCCAGATGGTGAACACCATACGTAATTCTTGCAACGAGTGGATTTTTTATTTTGGTCTCCCACTCTATTGTAAATTACTCTTTTGAGGCATTTACCCGTCGAGCAAGTGTTAGCTCGTATTGAAACATAATCTCTGTTTGCCTAAGGGCTGTAACATGATTGACAAATCCTAGGGTGTCACGCCCCAGTACCGAAATACGGAGACGGACTAGGCCAGCTACTCCATATGAGGTACGTAACGTCATACGGCGATCGTGGCTGTCGAGAGACTAGGGGGTACATGCTACAATCAAGTCTTCTATGGTCCCACAGAGTTCTATGTCTCAATCAATCAAATCACATCAGCAAGTAAATGAACATTAAAGATAAAGCAGTAAGGCGTCCCCGACACTTCATCAAAATGATCATGAGAGACTAGCTTTATAATTCAGCTATCTCAGAGAGTCAGGAGTACAAAATTATACACAGCTGCAGTCTATTTATTTACAATTCTGTACTGACACAAAATATCAAGTAATCCGGCTAACAGGTGCCGGTGGCTAAACGTCGCACAAAGTAAAGGCAGGAGTGGTGGAGAAGAAACCCACTTGAGTCCCCGAACCGCCATATTCCTAGTATGCACCATGGATGTCAGGAAGGAAGACGTGTCCTCCGGCTCTGCTACGAGATCTGGCCAAACAAAAACCAGCGGGGTCAGCCCCGAATAGCAAGTTCCGCCAAAGGGGCACAAGAGTTAAGATTAAAAACCCAGTTAATAGAATGATTGATAATAGTAATACTTATGCTACTATTATAGGTGTAGTGTCCCGCTCCTAGCGGTTCACTATGTAAGGCTTGTGGCTTGGCTAACTCGGTCGAAACCGAGTATTGGGGAAACTTACCGTCGGCAACGAATCGATCACGGACAAGTGCATAAGAACCTTTCCAACTAATGGATTGGTTTCTCTTGAAATGCGTCCAAGAGTTTTCTCTGGATGTTTTGCTGCTGGTTTTGCTGCTTGGTTTTGATGGATGCTTTTCTGAATGATTTTCGATGATTTGATTCTTGCCCGTTTTCATCGATTTGCATAGCATTCATTCTTGAGAATTCTGAGAGAAGAGAACACAACGAGACGGATTATTAACCAATCTTTTGGTGCCAATGCAGACTGACGCGTGACGGAAGGCTAAACGTGCAAGTGTTCCTCTTTCTCTCGGCGATTCTCTAATTTGGTGAGTGTGGATCTCTGTGGTGGTATTGTCCCTCTCGCTATTCCTTCATGCCAACTAAATAATTTGCCTTGCAACATCCGTTGATCGATATCAAGTTGCTAAATGCCACAAGTCAATACCACTAAGAAGCTAGAGATTTAACATAGAACATTGAATGAATGCTAGTCCATAGAACATTGAATGAATGCTAGTCCATAGAACATTGAAATGAATGCTAGTCCATAGAACATTGAAATGAAAGCTAGTCCCTTGAACATTGAAAGAATTGATTACACGGTGAACATCATTGAGATTGCTTGTCGCTGGAACATTGAATTGAGATAATTGATGCCTATGTTGATGAGATATGAAATGTTGGGAATAAACATGTTGCTTAGTACTTAATATTCTATGCACACAATGTTTATCGAGTCGGACACACATTCGCATGACCATAGACGTACTTGTATACAAGGATTTCCTCGAACGGTACCTGCGGCGGTGGGATCGAGTCGGCCTAGGAGGAATTAGTGCTTTGGTAGCACGGTATCGGAACCTTCATTCGGGCTCGCAACCTGGTGAATGGTCAACCGCATACCAATACGAAGTCCTATATGGCACGTCGACATGGTGCACAACCACCAGTGGTCATGTTGTAAGGATGTATGCTAATCAATGTCTTATGCAGGGGCGGTAAGAATATTATTATTATCCTGTATCTTATGCAGGAAAGCTGGATTCGGCCAATGGTAAAGTAAGCATGGTTCATTCCATGTTACATTTATTGTGAATTACTCATAATGCTTCATGTCCCTTATAAGTTCATATCTTTAAAATGCTTGTCATTAATAAAATGTTGGTTTAGCTGAGTGGGCCAACGGGGCTCACCAGCGCATTGTTATAATGTGCTGACCCCTCCTCCACAGGTACTGGAGAAGGCTCAGGCGCACCTCGTAACTAAAGCTTTCTGAACTGCTGTTTCCTTTCAAGTTGTTTTCCCTAAAGACGCACAAAGTATTGCGGAGATTTCAAAGATAGCTGCTTATATTCAAAGTACTAAAGGGGCATGATGTATGGAACGGGAAATTATTTTATGGCAGCCTATCAGTTGTACTTCTTTTCATGAATCAATGTAGCCGAAATGGCATTTCAAATATTATCGAGAAAAGTTGTATTCTGACTACAATTATGAATAAAATGAGTATTTCTTCTTCCTATATTGTGTTTCCAATGTTTCCGCAACTGTGGCTTAAATTTCAAATGTTTCAAATGGTATGAATGTGCATGTTCTAGCCTTGTACAAGTGCAACTCCAGACTTGTACGGCATCACGCCTTAGCGAGGACGATCGATTCGGCGTGAATCGACGCAAAGCGAGCGATTCCCCGAATCGGGGCGTGACAAATTGGTATCAGAGCACGGTTTAGAATCCTCGGATTTTTAAAATATTTTCAAAAAGGAAGTCTTGATGCAAATTTTCTCGATTGATGGTGTCGATAGCGCTGGCATGAAATAATGTTCCATACAATAAGCCCATAAATATTTTATGAGTGCTAATGGAATTATTTCTTTGTTGTAGAATGACTAAGGGTGATAGCTCAAAGACGAATTCATCGTCGGACCCGATCGAGAAACTGATTAAGCAAATGGAGGCTCAGAGGAAGCAGAGCGAAGCTCAACATCGCGCGCTTCAGGAGCAGCTTCAGTATCAGTTTCAGGAGCAGCTGGATGCTCAACAAAAACAAGTTGATAGTCTGACTCAGATTGTCACCAAGCTGACGGCCGATCCCAATGTTTCTGCAAAGGCCGCAGCAACCGAGACCGTGGAAGTGCCGACAGAGAAATCTGAGACGCCGACACGGAAGAGACCGAGCTTCAAGTTCTCTGAATTTAAAAGTTGCGACCCGCCTGAATTTAATGGAAAAGAGGAGCCAGATGAGGTGATGGGCTTCTTGAACACACTGGAAGGCTACTTCCGGATGTTAGAGATTCAGGGCAGTAAGAGAGTGGAGTGTGCCGCTGTACAACTTCGTCTCAAGGCCCAAGAGTGGTGGATTTCGCAGAGACAGGCACTTTGCGGAAATAATCAGGATATAAAGATGTCTTGGGAGGCCTTCAAGCAGGCTCTTATTACTCAATTCATTCCACCCGCTGTCCGACAACAAAAAGAGAATGAGTTCATTGTACTTCGACAAGGCAGTATGTCAGTGCGTGACTATGAGACAGAGTTTTTGAAGAGAGTCGCATTCGCTGGGTACATGGTACCGAATGACGATGCCAAGCGAGGAAGATTTGTACAAGGCTTGAATGAGGGCCTTGAGAAGGATGTGCTAAATCGAAAATGTACGTCTTACCGGGAGGCGTACGAGACAGCTCTCGAAATGGAGAGATTTCATCAACCGGGTAGTCGTGGGACAACGCAGAGCAACCAAGGACTCAACAATCAGAAACGACCTTGGTCTGCAGGAAGAAATGACGCAGCTAAGCATCACAACACAGGGGATAACAAGGGACCTCAGCAGCAGTTGCCACGTTGCAATAAATGCAACAGGTGGGGGCACAAAACTGAGGACTATCGTTCTGGGTGTTTCAAATGTGGTGGAATTGGTCACAGGGCAGTTGACTGTAGAGGCAGAGGAGACAATCAGTATCCTCGTGGAAATAACAATAATCAGTATCGTGGGCATAACAATAATCAGAACCGAGGCCAACATAACAACAACAATCGTGGCCAAGCGCCACCAGCCTTGCCAGCTCCAACTGGAAATGCACCGAATCAACAAGGAGGCCAAGCAAGGGTTTATGCCTTGACTCAGGCAGAGGCCCAGACCGCAGAGAATGTTATTACAGGTATGTTGCTGTACAAAGGCATACCTGCAAGAGTACTTTTTGATTCTGGTGCTACTCATTGCTTTATCTCTTCTGATTTTGCAACGGAGAATAAATTTTGTATGACTCAACTAAAGACCGCTTTGTGTGTTAGCACTCCTTCGGGAGTAGATATGCCTGCAACTCTAATTTGTAGGGACGGCTACATCAAAATTGGAGGCAAAACTTTATCTTTGGACGCAATTGTACTCGACATCAAAGAGTACGATATCATATTGGGAATGGACTGGCTTAGCGCCTGTCATGCAACAATCGACTGTGCGGATAAGAGAGTTGTGTTTCGCCTACCTGGTGAAACGGAGTTCTCCTACTCGTGCGGCTCGACGTTCCAAGGACCCATGGTCATATCGGCAATTACAGCAAGGCACATGCTGTACTCAGGGTGTGAAGGCTTTCTCGCTTCTGTCCAAGACACTCGAATGAAGAGTGTAGGCTCGAATCAGACAGAAATTGTGGCAGAGTTCCCCGACGTGTTTCCGGACGAGATACCTGGGATGCCGCCGGATAGAGAAATTGAATTCACAATTGATACATTTCCGGATACTCGTCCGATATCGAAGGCGCCGTACAGGATGGCACCGGCAGAATTAAAGGAACTAAAGGTGCAGCTACAAGAGTTACTAGACCGGGGATACATTCGCCCAAGTGTATCTCCATGGGGAGCTCCAGTGCTGTTTGTAAAGAAGAAGGATGGAACGATGCGGCTATGCATCGATTACAGAGAACTGAATAAGGCAACCATCCGTAACAAGTATCCTTTGCCAAGAATAGATGATCTATTCGATCAGCTACAAGGGGCGACCGTGTTTTCAAAGATTGATCTTCGTTCAGGATACCATCAGTTGAAGATCAGACCCGAAGATGTTCCTAAGTCAGCATTCCGTACGAGATACGGACACTATGAGTTTTTGGTCATGCCATTCGGCTTGACTAATGCTCCAGCAGCCTTTATGGATTTAATGAATAGAGTGTTTCGACCGTTCTTAGATAAGTTTGTTGTTGTATACATTGGAAACACAATATAGGAAGAAGAAATACTCATTTTATTCATAATTGTAGTCAGAATACAACTTTTCTCGATAATATTTGAAATGCCATTTCGGCTACATTGATTCATGAAAAGAAGTACAACTGATAGGCTGCCATGAAATAATGTTCCATACAATAAGCCCATAAATATTTTATGAGTGCTAATGGAATTATTTCTTTGTTGTAGAATGACTAAGGGTGATAGCTTAAAGACGAATTCATCGTCGGACCCGATCGAGAAACTGATTAAGCAAATGGAGGCTCAGAGGAAGCAGAGCGAAGCTCAACATCGCGCGCTTCAGGAGCAGCTTCAGTATCAGTTTCAGGAGCAGCTGGATGCTCAACAAAAACAAGTTGATAGTCTGACTCAGATTGTCACCAAGCTGACGGCCGATCCCAATGTTTCTGCAAAGGCCGCAGCAACCGAGACCGTGGAAGTGCCGGCAGAGAAATCTGAGACGCCGACACGGAAGAGACCGAGCTTCAAGTTCTCTGAATTTAAAAGTTGCGACCCGCCTGAATTTAATGGAAAAGAGGAGCCAGATGAGGTGATGGGCTTCTTGAACACACTGGAAGGCTACTTCCGGATGTTAGAGATTCAGGGCAGTAAGAGAGTGGAGTGTGCCGCTGTACAACTTCGTCTCAAGGCCCAAGAGTGGTGGATTTCGCAGAGACAGGCACTTTGCAGAAATAATCAGGATATAAAGATGTCTTGGGAGGCCTTCAAGCAGGCTCTTATTACTCAATTCATTCCACCCGCTGTCCGACAACAAAAAGAGAATGAGTTCATTGTACTTCGACAAGGCAGTATGTCAGTGCGTGACTATGAGACAGAGTTTTTGAAGAGAGTCGCATTCGCTGGGTACATGGTGCCGAATGACGATGCCAAGCGAGGAAGATTTATACAAGGCTTGAATGAGGGCCTAGAGAAGGATGTGCTAAATCGAAAATGTACGTCTTACCGGGAGGCGTACGAGACAGCTCTCGAAATGGAGAGATTTCATCAACCGGGTAGTCGTGGGACAACGCAGAGCAACCAAGGACTCAACAATCAGAAACGACCTTGGTCTGCAGGAAGAAATGACGCAGCTAAGCGTCACAACACAGGGGATAACAAGGGACCTCAGCAGCAGTTGCCACGTTGCAATAAATGCAACAGGTGGGGGCACAAAACTGAGGACTGTCGTTCTGGGTGTTTCAAATGTGGTGGAATTGGTCACAGGGCAGTTGACTGTAGAGGCAGAGGAGACAATCAGTATCCTCGTGGAAATAACAATAATCAGTATCGTGGGCATAACAATAATCAGAACCGAGGCCAACATAACAACAACAATCGTGGCCAAGCGCCACCAGCCTTGCCAGCTCCAACTGGAAATGCACCGAATCAACAAGGAGGCCAAGCAAGGGTTTATGCCTTGACTCAGGCAGAGGCCCAGACCGCAGAGAATGTTATTACAGGTATGTTGCTGTACAAAGGCATACCTGTAAGAGTACTTTTTGATTCTGGTGCTACTCATTGCTTTATCTCTTCTGATTTTGCAACGGAGAATAAATTTTGTATGACTCAACTAAAGACCGCTTTGTGTGTTAGCACTCCTTCGGGAGTAGATATGCCTGCAACTCTAATTTGTAGGGACGGCTACATCAAAATTGGAGGCAAAACTTTATCTTTGGACGCAATTGTACTCGACATCAAAGAGTACGATATCATATTGGGAATGGACTGGCTCAGCGCCTGTCATGCAACAATCGACTGTGCGGATAAGAGAGTTGTGTTTCGCCTACCTGGTGAAACGGAGTTCTCCTACTCGTGCGGCTCGACGTTCCAAGGACCCATGGTCATATCGGCAATTACAGCAAGGCACATGCTGTACTCAGGGTGTGAAGGCTTTCTCGCTTCTGTCCAAGACACTCGAATGAAGAGTGTAGGCTCGAATCAGACAGAAATTGTGGCAGAGTTCCCCGACGTGTTTCCGGACGAGATACCTGGGATGCCGCCGGATAGAGAAATTGAATTCACAATTGATACATTTCCGGATACTCGTCCGATATCGAAGGCGCCGTACAGGATGGCACCGGCAGAATTAAAGGAACTAAAGGTGCAGCTACAAGAGTTACTAGACCGGGGATACATTCGCCCAAGTGTATCTCCATGGGGAGCTCCAGTGCTGTTTGTAAAGAAGAAGGATGGAACGATGCGGCTATGCATCGATTACAGAGAACTGAATAAGGCAACCATCCGTAACAAGTATCCTTTGCCAAGAATAGATGATCTATTCGATCAGCTACAAGGGGCGACCGTGTTTTCAAAGATTGATCTTCGTTCAGGATACCATCAGTTGAAGATCAGACCCGAAGATGTTCCTAAGTCAGCATTCCGTACGAGATACGGACACTATGAGATTTTGGTCATGCCATTCGGCTTGACTAATGCTCCAGCAGCCTTTATGGATTTAATGAATAGAGTGTTTCGACCGTTCTTAGATAAGTTTGTTGTTGTATTCATCGATGACATCTTGATCTACTCAAAAGACAGGGAGACTCATGTCGAACACTTGAGGGAAGTACTTCAGACGCTGCGGGACAACCAGCTCTATGCAAAGCTGAGTAAGTACGAGTTTTGGATGGACAGCGTGTCGTTCCTAGGACATGTTATTTCGGCAGAAGGTGTTGCCGTCGACCCAAAGAAGATTGAGGCAGTTGTGGACTGGAAGCAGCCTGCATCAGCTAGTAAAATACGGAGTTTCCTTGGTTTAGCCGGGTACTACCGTAGATTTATGAAAGACTTCTCGAGAATCGCCTCGCCTCTGACTCGCCTGACTCAGAAGGGAGTCGTATTTAAGTGGACGGACGACTGTGAGAGTAGTTTCCAAGAACTCAAGCAGCGGCTCGTCACGGCTCCAATTTTAGCACTTCCGGAAGGCTCTGAAGGATTTCAGATCTACAGTGACGCATGGTATGAATGTGCATGTTCTAGCCTTGTACAAGTGCAACTCCAGACTTGTACGGCATCACGCCTTAGCGAGGACGATCGATTCGGCGTGAATCGACGCAAAGCGAGCGATTCCCCGAATCGGGGCGTGACAAATTGGTATCAGAGCACGGTTTAGAATCCTCGGATTTTTAAAATATTTTCAAAAAGGAAGTCTTGATGCAAATTTTCTCGATTGATGGTGTCGATAGCGCTGGCATGAAATAATGTTCCATACAATAAGCCCATAAATATTTTATGAGTGCTAATGGAATTATTTCTTTGTTGTAGAATGACTAAGGGTGATAGCTCAAAGACGAATTCATCGTCGGACCCGATCGAGAAACTGATTAAGCAAATGGAGGCTCAGAGGAAGCAGAGCGAAGCTCAACATCGCGCGCTTCAGGAGCAGCTTCAGTATCAGTTTCAGGAGCAGCTGGATGCTCAACAAAAACAAGTTGATAGTCTGACTCAGATTGTCACCAAGCTGACGGCCGATCCCAATGTTTCTGCAAAGGCCGCAGCAACCGAGACCGTGGAAGTGCCGACAGAGAAATCTGAGATGCCGACACGGAAGAGACCGAGCTTCAAGTTCTCTGAATTTAAAAGTTGCGACCCGCCTGAATTTAATGGAAAAGAGGAGCCAGATGAGGTGATGGGCTTCTTGAACACACTGGAAGGCTACTTCCGGATGTTAGAGATTCAGGGCAGTAAGAGAGTGGAGTGTGCCGCTGTACAACTTCGTCTCAAGGCCCAAGAGTGGTGGATTTCGCAGAGACAGGCACTTTGCGGAAATAATCAGGATATAAAGATGTCTTGGGAGGCCTTCAAGCAGGCTCTTATTACTCAATTCATTCCACCCGCTGTCCGACAACAAAAAGAGAATGAGTTCATTGTACTTCGACAAGGCAGTATGTCAGTGCGTGACTATGAGACAGAGTTTTTGAAGAGAGTCGCATTCGCTGGGTACATGGTACCGAATGACGATGCCAAGCGAGGAAGATTTGTACAAGGCTTGAATGAGGGCCTAGAGAAGGATGTGCTAAATCGAAAATGTACGTCTTACCGGGAGGCGTACGAGACAGCTCTCGAAATGGAGAGATTTCATCAACCGGGTAGTCGTGGGACAACGCAGAGCAACCAAGGACTCAACAATCAGAAACGACCTTGGTCTGCAGGAAGAAATGACGCAGCTAAGCGTCACAACACAGGGGATAACAAGGGACCTCAGCAGCAGTTGCCACGTTGCAATAAATGCAACAGGTGGGGGCACAAAACTGAGGACTATCGTTCTGGGTGTTTCAAATGTGGTGGAATTGGTCACAGGGCAGTTGACTGTAGAGGCAGAGGAGACAATCAGTATCCTCGTGGAAATAACAATAATCAGTATCGTGGGCATAACAATAATCAGAACCGAGGCCAACATAACAACAACAATCGTGGCCAAGCGCCACCAGCCTTGCCAGCTCCAACTGGAAATGCACCGAATCAACAAGGAGGCCAAGCAAGGGTTTATGCCTTGACTCAGGCAGAGGCCCAGACCGCAGAGAATGTTATTACAGGTATGTTGCTGTACAAAGGCATACCTGCAAGAGTACTTTTTGATTCTGGTGCTACTCATTGCTTTATCTCTTCTGATTTTGCAACGGAGAATAAATTTTGTATGACTCAACTAAAGACCGCTTTGTGTGTTAGCACTCCTTCGGGAGTAGATATGCCTGCAACTCTAATTTGTAGGGACGGCTACATCAAAATTGGAGGCAAAACTTTATCTTTGGACGCAATTGTACTCGACATCAAAGAGTACGATATCATATTGGGAATGGACTGGCTCAGCGCCTGTCATGCAACAATCGACTGTGCGGATAAGAGAGTTGTGTTTCGCCTACCTGGTGAAACGGAGTTCTCCTACTCGTGCGGCTCGACGTTCCAAGGACCCATGGTCATATCGGCAATTACAGCAAGGCACATGCTGTACTCAGGGTGTGAAGGCTTTCTCGCTTCTGTCCAAGACACTCGAATGAAGAGTGTAGGCTCGAATCAGACAGAAATTGTGGCAGAGTTCCCCGACGTGTTTCCGGACGAGATACCTGGGATGCCGCCGGATAGAGAAATTGAATTCACAATTGATACATTTCCGGATACTCGTCCGATATCGAAGGCGCCGTACAGGATGGCACCGGCAGAATTAAAGGAACTAAAGGTGCAGCTACAAGAGTTACTAGACCGGGGATACATTCGCCCAAGTGTATCTCCATGGGGAGCTCCAGTGCTGTTTGTAAAGAAGAAGGATGGAACGATGCGGCTATGCATCGATTACAGAGAACTGAATAAGGCAACCATCCGTAACAAGTATCCTTTGCCAAGAATAGATGATCTATTCGATCAGCTACAAGGGGCGACCGTGTTTTCAAAGATTGATCTTCGTTCAGGATACCATCAGTTGAAGATCAGACCCGAAGATGTTCCTAAGTCAGCATTCCGTACGAGATACGGACACTATGAGTTTTTGGTCATGCCATTCGGCTTGACTAATGCTCCAGCAGCCTTTATGGATTTAATGAATAGAGTGTTTCGACCGTTCTTAGATAAGTTTGTTGTTGTATACATTGGAAACACAATATAGGAAGAAGAAATACTCATTTTATTCATAATTGTAGTCAGAATACAACTTTTCTCGATAATATTTGAAATGCCATTTCGGCTACATTGATTCATGAAAAGAAGTACAACTGATAGGCTGCCATGAAATAATGTTCCATACAATAAGCCCATAAATATTTTATGAGTGCTAATGGAATTATTTCTTTGTTGTAGAATGACTAAGGGTGATAGCTTAAAGACGAATTCATCGTCGGACCCGATCGAGAAACTGATTAAGCAAATGGAGGCTCAGAGGAAGCAGAGCGAAGCTCAACATCGCGCGCTTCAGGAGCAGCTTCAGTATCAGTTTCAGGAGCAGCTGGATGCTCAACAAAAACAAGTTGATAGTCTGACTCAGATTGTCACCAAGCTGACGGCCGATCCCAATGTTTCTGCAAAGGCCGCAGCAACCGAGACCGTGGAAGTGCCGGCAGAGAAATCTGAGACGCCGACACGGAAGAGACCGAGCTTCAAGTTCTCTGAATTTAAAAGTTGCGACCCGCCTGAATTTAATGGAAAAGAGGAGCCAGATGAGGTGATGGGCTTCTTGAACACACTGGAAGGCTACTTCCGGATGTTAGAGATTCAGGGCAGTAAGAGAGTGGAGTGTGCCGCTGTACAACTTCGTCTCAAGGCCCAAGAGTGGTGGATTTCGCAGAGACAGGCACTTTGCAGAAATAATCAGGATATAAAGATGTCTTGGGAGGCCTTCAAGCAGGCTCTTATTACTCAATTCATTCCACCCGCTGTCCGACAACAAAAAGAGAATGAGTTCATTGTACTTCGACAAGGCAGTATGTCAGTGCGTGACTATGAGACAGAGTTTTTGAAGAGAGTCGCATTCGCTGGGTACATGGTGCCGAATGACGATGCCAAGCGAGGAAGATTTATACAAGGCTTGAATGAGGGCCTAGAGAAGGATGTGCTAAATCGAAAATGTACGTCTTACCGGGAGGCGTACGAGACAGCTCTCGAAATGGAGAGATTTCATCAACCGGGTAGTCGTGGGACAACGCAGAGCAACCAAGGACTCAACAATCAGAAACGACCTTGGTCTGCAGGAAGAAATGACGCAGCTAAGCGTCACAACACAGGGGATAACAAGGGACCTCAGCAGCAGTTGCCACGTTGCAATAAATGCAACAGGTGGGGGCACAAAACTGAGGACTGTCGTTCTGGGTGTTTCAAATGTGGTGGAATTGGTCACAGGGCAGTTGACTGTAGAGGCAGAGGAGACAATCAGTATCCTCGTGGAAATAACAATAATCAGTATCGTGGGCATAACAATAATCAGAACCGAGGCCAACATAACAACAACAATCGTGGCCAAGCGCCACCAGCCTTGCCAGCTCCAACTGGAAATGCACCGAATCAACAAGGAGGCCAAGCAAGGGTTTATGCCTTGACTCAGGCAGAGGCCCAGACCGCAGAGAATGTTATTACAGGTATGTTGCTGTACAAAGGCATACCTGCAAGAGTACTTTTTGATTCTGGTGCTACTCATTGCTTTATCTCTTCTGATTTTGCAACGGAGAATAAATTTTGTATGACTCAACTAAAGACCGCTTTGTGTGTTAGCACTCCTTCGGGAGTAGATATGCCTGCAACTCTAATTTGTAGGGACGGCTACATCAAAATTGGAGGCAAAACTTTATCTTTGGACGCAATTGTACTCGACATCAAAGAGTACGATATCATATTGGGAATGGACTGGCTCAGCGCCTGTCATGCAACAATCGACTGTGCGGATAAGAGAGTTGTGTTTCGCCTACCTGGTGAAACGGAGTTCTCCTACTCGTGCGGCTCGACGTTCCAAGGACCCATGGTCATATCGGTAATTACAGCAAGGCACATGCTGTACTCAGGGTGTGAAGGCTTTCTCGCTTCTGTCCAAGACACTCGAATGAAGAGTGTAGGCTCGAATCAGACAGAAATTGTGGCAGAGTTCCCCGACGTGTTTCCGGACGAGATACCTGGGATGCCGCCGGATAGAGAAATTGAATTCACAATTGATACATTTCCGGATACTCGTCCGATATCGAAGGCGCCGTACAGGATGGCACCGGCAGAATTAAAGGAACTAAAGGTGCAGCTACAAGAGTTACTAGACCGGGGATACATTCGCCCAAGTGTATCTCCATGGGGAGCTCCAGTGCTGTTTGTAAAGAAGAAGGATGGAACGATGCGGCTATGCATCGATTACAGAGAACTGAATAAGGCAACCATCCGTAACAAGTATCCTTTGCCAAGAATAGATGATCTATTCGATCAGCTACAAGGGGCGACCGTGTTTTCAAAGATTGATCTTCGTTCAGGATACCATCAGTTGAAGATCAGACCCGAAGATGTTCCTAAGTCAGCATTCCGTACGAGATACGGACACTATGAGATTTTGGTCATGCCATTCGGCTTGACTAATGCTCCAGCAGCCTTTATGGATTTAATGAATAGAGTGTTTCGACCGTTCTTAGATAAGTTTGTTGTTGTATTCATCGATGACATCTTGATCTACTCAAAAGACAGGGAGACTCATGTCGAACACTTGAGGGAAGTACTTCAGACGCTGCGGGACAACCAGCTCTATGCAAAGCTGAGTAAGTACGAGTTTTGGATGGACAGCGTGTCGTTCCTAGGACATGTTATTTCGGCAGAAGGTGTTGCCGTCGACCCAAAGAAGATTGAGGCAGTTGTGGACTGGAAGCAGCCTGCATCAGCTAGTAAAATACGGAGTTTCCTTGGTTTAGCCGGGTACTACCGTAGATTTATGAAAGACTTCTCGAGAATCGCCTCGCCTCTGACTCGCCTGACTCAGAAGGGAGTCGTATTTAAGTGGACGGACGACTGTGAGAGTAGTTTCCAAGAACTCAAGCAGCGGCTCGTCACGGCTCCAATTTTAGCACTTCCGGAAGGCTCTGAAGGATTTCAGATCTACAGTGACGCATGGTATGAATGTGCATGTTCTAGCCTTGTACAAGTGCAACTCCAGACTTGTACGGCATCACGCCTTAGCGAGGACGATCGATTCGGCGTGAATCGACGCAAAGCGAGCGATTCCCCGAATCGGGGCGTGACAAATTGGTATCAGAGCACGGTTTAGAATCCTCGGATTTTTAAAATATTTTCAAAAAGGAAGTCTTGATGCAAATTTTCTCGATTGATGGTGTCGATAGCGCTGGCATGAAATAATGTTCCATACAATAAGCCCATAAATATTTTATGAGTGCTAATGGAATTATTTCTTTGTTGTAGAATGACTAAGGGTGATAGCTCAAAGACGAATTCATCGTCGGACCCGATCGAGAAACTGATTAAGCAAATGGAGGCTCAGAGGAAGCAGAGCGAAGCTCAACATCGCGCGCTTCAGGAGCAGCTTCAGTATCAGTTTCAGGAGCAGCTGGATGCTCAACAAAAACAAGTTGATAGTCTGACTCAGATTGTCACCAAGCTGACGGCCGATCCCAATGTTTCTGCAAAGGCCGCAGCAACCGAGACCGTGGAAGTGCCGGCAGAGAAATCTGAGACGCCGACACGGAAGAGACCGAGCTTCAAGTTCTCTGAATTTAAAAGTTGCGACCCGCCTGAATTTAATGGAAAAGAGGAGCCAGATGAGGTGATGGGCTTCTTGAACACACTGGAAGGCTACTTCCGGATGTTAGAGATTCAGGGCAGTAAGAGAGTGGAGTGTGCCGCTGTACAACTTCGTCTCAAGGCCCAAGAGTGGTGGATTTCGCAGAGACAGGCACTTTGCGGAAATAATCAGGATATAAAGATGTCTTGGGAGGCCTTCAAGCAGGCGCTTATTACTCAATTCATTCCACCCGCTGTCCGACAACAAAAAGAGAATGAGTTCATTGTACTTCGACAAGGCAGTATGTCAGTGCGTGACTATGAGACAGAGTTTTTGAAGAAAGTCGCATTCGCTGGGTACATGGTACCGAATGACGATGCCAAGCGAGGAAGATTTGTACAAGGCTTGAATGAGGGCCTAGAGAAGGATGTGCTAAATCGAAAATGTACGTCTTACCGGGAGGCGTACGAGACAGCTCTCGAAATGAAGAGATTTCATCAACCGGGTAGTCGTGGGACAACGCAGAGCAACCAAGGACTCAACAATCAGAAACGACCTTGGTCTGCAGGAAGAAATGACGCAGCTAAGCGTCACAACACAGGGGATAACAAGGGACCTCAGCAGCAGTTGCCACGTTGCAATAAATGCAACAGGTGGGGGCACAAAACTGAGGACTGTCGTTCTGGGTGTTTCAAATGTGGTGGAATTGGTCACAGGGCAGTTGACTGTAGAGGCAGAGGAGACAATCAGTATCCTCGTGGAAATAACAATAATCTGTATCGTGGGCATAACAATAATCAGAACCGAGGCCAACATAACAACAACAATCGTGGCCAAGCGCCACCAGCCTTGCCAGCTCCAACTGGAAATGCACCGAATCAACAAGGAGGCCAAGCAAGGGTTTATGCCTTGACTCAGGCAGAGGCCCAGACCGCAGAGAATGTTATTACAGGTATGTTGCTGTACAAAGGCATACCTGCAAGAGTACTTTTTGATTCTGGTGCTACTCATTGCTTTATCTCTTCTGATTTTGCAACGGAGAATAAATTTTGTATGACTCAACTAAAGACCGCTTTGTGTGTTAGCACTCCTTCGGGAGTAGATATGCCTGCAACTCTAATTTGTAGGGACGGCTACATCAAAATTGGAGGCAAAACTTTATCTTTGGACGCAATTGTACTCGACATCAAAGAGTACGATATCATATTGGGAATGGACTGGCTCAGCGCCTGTCATGCAACAATCGACTGTACGGATAAGAGAGTTGTGTTTCGCCTACCTGGTGAAACGGAGTTCTCCTACTCGTGCGGCTCGACGTTCCAAGGACCCATGGTCATATCGGCAATTACAGCAAGGCACATGCTGTACTCAGGGTGTGAAGGCTTTCTCGCTTCTGTCTAAGACACTCGAATGAAGAGTGTAGGCTCGAATCAGACAGAAATTATGGCAGAGTTCCCCGACGTGTTTCCGGACGAGATACCTGGGATGCCGCCGGATAGAGAAATTGAATTCACAATTGATACATTTCCGGATACTCGTCCGATATCGAAGGCGCCGTACAGGATGGCACCGGCAGAATTAAAGGAACTAAAGGTGCAGCTACAAGAGTTACTAGACCGGGGATACATTCGCCCAAGTGTATCTCCATGGGGAGCTCCAGTGCTGTTTGTAAAGAAGAAGGATGGAACGATGCGGCTATGCATCGATTACAGAGAACTGAATAAGGCAACCATCCGTAACAAGTATCCTTTGCCAAGAATAGATGATCTATTCGATCAGCTACAAGGGGCGACCGTGTTTTCAAAGATTGATCTTCGTTCAGGATACCATCAGTTGAAGATCAGACCCGAAGATGTTCCTAAGTCAGCATTCCGTACGAGATACGGACACTATGAGTTTTTGGTCATGCCATTCGGCTTGACTAATGCTCCAGCAGCCTTTATGGATTTAATGAATAGAGTGTTTCGACCGTTCTTAGATAAGTTTGTTGTTGTATTCATCGATGACATCTTGATCTACTCAAAAGACAGGGAGACTCATGTCGAACACTTGAGGGAAGTACTTCAGACGCTGCGGGACAACCAGCTCTATGCAAAGCTGAGTAAGTGCGAGTTTTGGATGGACAGCGTGTCGTTCCTAGGACATGTTATTTCGGCAGAAGGTGTTGCCGTCGACCCAAAGAAGATTGAGGCAGTTGTGGACTGGAAGCAGCCTGCATCAGCTAGTGAAATACGGAGTTTCCTTGGTTTAGCCGGGTACTACCGTAGATTTGTGAAAGACTTCTCGAGAATCGCCTCGCCTCTGACTCGCCTGACTCAGAAGGGAGTCGTATTTAAGTGGACGGACGACTGTGAGAGTAGTTTCCAAGAACTCAAGCAGCGGCTCGTCACGGCTCCAATTTTAGCACTTCCGGAAGGCTCTGAAGGATTTCAGATCTACAGTGACGCATCGGGACTTGGTTTGGGATGTGTTCTCATGCAACGTGGGAAGACAATATCTTATGCATCGCGACAGCTCAAGCAGCATGAGAAGAATTTCCCAACACATGATTTGGAACTGGCGGCGATTGTGTTCGCGTTGAAATTGTGGCGACACTATCTCTATGGTGTGTCCTGCGAGATCTTTACGGACCACAAAAGCCTGAAATATATATTCACACAAAAGGAATTGAATCTGAGGCAGCGGCGTTGGTTAGAATTGATCAAGGATTATGACTTGACGATCTCCTACACGCCGGGTAAAGGAAATGTTGTAGCTGATGCCTTGAGTCGGAAATTTGTTGGGTCCATAACAATAGCGAAAGTGGTACTACGAGATCTTGAAGAGATGGGCATCGAGTTCAAGATTCGTCCGCAGAATGTGCAGTTGGCTCAGTTACAACTCGAGCCGAGTCTCCAGGGAAGGATTAAGAGTGCTCAGAAGGATGACCCGTTCCTGCAGAAGATACGCGAGTTGATTCTAGCAGGAAAGGCGTCAGACTTTACCGTTGAAGATGACACTATTCGTGTCAAGGGAAGATTGTGCGTCCCTAAGGATGAAGATATCAGGAAGGAAATACTGACCGAGGCTCATTTCGCAAAGTACTCCTTGCATCCGGGAAGCACGAAAATGTATAAAGATTTACGCACCATATTTTGGTGGCATGGCATGAAGAAGGATGTGGCTCTTTTTGTGTCACAATGCATGGATTGTCAGCGTGTAAAGGCCGAGCATCAACGGCCAGGCGGAGAACTACAAAATTTAGCTATTCCACTATGGAAGTGGGATAATATCTGTATGGATTTTATCGTCGGCTTGCCAAGAACTCAGAAGGGAAATGATGCGATTTGGGTTATCGTGGATAGATTAACCAAGTCGGCACATTTCATTCCAATAAAAGTTACATGGGGAGTAGAACGGTTGGCTCAGATTTACATAAACGAAATTGTTCGATTGCATGGGGTGCCAGCTTCTATAGTATCGGATAGAGACGGAAGATTCTTGTCGCGATTTTGGATAAGTCTGCACTCGGCTATGGGCACAAAGTTGAACTTCGGTACAGCTTACCATCCGCAGACTGATGGTCAGACAGAGAGAGTTAACCAGATCCTTGAAGACATGTTGAGATTGTGCGTGCTCGATTCGAAGACAAATTGGGACACACATCTCGCATTAGCAGAATTTGCCTATAACAACAGCTATCAGGCAAGTATTCAAATGGTCCCGTACGAAGCCTTATATGGACGAAAATGTCGATCACCGATATGCTGGGATGAAATAGGTGAACGGCAAGTGCTTGGACCGGAACTTGTGGAGCAGGCCGTCGAGAAAGTTCGCTTAATTCGAGAAAGACTTAGAGTTGCTCAAAGTCGACAGAA
The DNA here is from genome assembly GCA_029216955.1 of Iris pallida. Taxonomy (NCBI): domain Eukaryota; kingdom Viridiplantae; phylum Streptophyta; class Magnoliopsida; order Asparagales; family Iridaceae; genus Iris; species Iris pallida. The sequence goes on along the minus strand of JANAVB010016193.1, from coordinate 2,836,806 downwards.
GAGTTACGCGGACGTTCATCGACGACCTTTGGAATTCATAGCAGGCGATCATGTCTTCTTGAAGGTCACACCCATGCGAGGTGTGATGCGGTTTGGAATGAAAGGAAAGCTAAGCCCGAGATTCGTCGGACCATTCGAGATTTTGGAGAAAGTAGCCTCAGTGGCTTATCGACTTGCACTACCTCCGGCTCTGGCTGATGTGCACGATATCTTCCACGTCTCTCAACTGCGGAAGTACGTGCATAATCCAAGCCATGTAGTGAATTTCGATCAGCTACAGCTGAGCGCTGACTTAACCTACACCGAAGAGCCTGTCCAGATTTTGGACAAGAAAGAGAAAGTTTTACGGAACCGAACAGTATCCCTGGTCAACGTGCTGTGGCGGAACCATGCTGTAGAGGAGTCGACGTGGGAACTAGAGGAAGAGATGAGGGTGAAATACCCCTCGTTGTTTGATAATTTTGAGGTAGGACTTTTACTTTAAGTTTCGAGGACGAAACTTTTTCTTAGTGGTATATTATGTAGTGTCCCGCTCCTAGCGGTTCACTATGTAAGGCTTGTGGCTTGGCTAACTCGGTCGGAACCGAGTATTGGGGAAACTTACCGTCGGCAACGAATCGATCACGGACAAGTGCATAAGAACCTTTCCAACTAATGGATTTGTTTCTCTTGAAATGCGTCCAAGAGTTTTCTCTGGATGTTTTGCTGCTGGTTTTGCTGCTTGGTTTTGATGGATGCTTTTCTGAATGATTTTCGATGATTTGATTCTTGCCCGTTTTCATCGATTTGCATAGCATTCATTCTTGAGAATTCTGAGAGAAGAGAACACAACGAGACGGATTATTAACCAATCTTTTGGTGCCAATGCAGACTGACGCGTGACGGAAGGCTAAACGTGCAAGTGTTCCTCTTTCTCTCGGCGATTCTCTAATTTGGTGAGTGTGGATCTCTGTGGTGGTATTGTCCCTCTCGCTATTCCTTCATGCCAACTAAATAATTTGCCTTGCAACATCCGTTGATCGATATCAAGTTGCTAAATGCCACAAGTCAATACCACTAAGAAGCTAGAGATTTAACATAGAACATTGAATGAATGCTAGTCCATAGAACATTGAATGAATGCTAGTCCATAGAACATTGAAATGAATGCTAGTCCATAGAACATTGAAATGAAAGCTAGTCCCTTGAACATTGAAAGAATTGATTACACGGTGAACATCATTGAGATTGCTTGTCGCTGGAACATTGAATTGAGATAATTGATGCCTATGTTGATGAGATATGAAATGTTGGGAATAAACATGTTGCTTAGTACTTAATATTCTATGCACACAATGTTTATCGAGTCGGACACACATTCGCATGACCATAGACGTACTTGTATACAAGGATTTCCTCGAACGGTACCTGCGGCGGTGGGATCGAGTCGGCCTAGGAGGAATTAGTGCTTTGGTAGCACGGTATCGGAACCTTCATTCGGGCTCGCAACCTGGTGAATGGTCAACCGCATACCAATACGAAGTCCTATATGGCACGTCGACATGGTGCACAACCACCAGTGGTCATGTTGTAAGGATGTATGCTAATCAATGTCTTATGCAGGGGCGGTAAGAATATTATTATTATCCTGTATCTTATGCAGGAAAGCTGGATTCGGCCAATGGTAAAGTAAGCATGGTTCATTCCATGTTACATTTATTGTGAATTACTCATAATGCTTCATGTCCCTTATAAGTTCATATCTTTAAAATGCTTGTCATTAATAAAATGTTGGTTTAGCTGAGTGGGCCAACGGGGCTCACCAGCGCATTGTTATAATGTGCTGACCCCTCCTCCACAGGTACTGGAGAAGGCTCAGGCGCACCTCGTAACTAAAGCTTTCTGAACTGCTGTTTCCTTTCAAGTTGTTTTCCCTAAAGACGCACAAAGTATTGCGGAGATTTCAAAGATAGCTGCTTATATTCAAAGTACTAAAGGGGCATGATGTATGGAACGGGAAATTATTTTATGGCAGCCTATCAGTTGTACTTCTTTTCATGAATCAATGTAGCCGAAATGGCATTTCAAATATTATCGAGAAAAGTTGTATTCTGACTACAATTATGAATAAAATGAGTATTTCTTCTTCCTATATTGTGTTTCCAATGTTTCCGCAACTGTGGCTTAAATTTCAAATGTTTCAAATGGTATGAATGTGCATGTTCTAGCCTTGTACAAGTGCAACTCCAGACTTGTACGGCATCACGCCTTAGCGAGGACGATCGATTCGGCGTGAATCGACGCAAAGCGAGCGATTCCCCGAATCGGGGCGTGACAAATTGGTATCAGAGCACGGTTTAGAATCCTCGGATTTTTAAAATATTTTCAAAAAGGAAGTCTTGATGCAAATTTTCTCGATTGATGGTGTCGATAGCGCTGGCATGAAATAATGTTCCATACAATAAGCCCATAAATATTTTATGAGTGCTAATGGAATTATTTCTTTGTTGTAGAATGACTAAGGGTGATAGCTCAAAGACGAATTCATCGTCGGACCCGATCGAGAAACTGATTAAGCAAATGGAGGCTCAGAGGAAGCAGAGCGAAGCTCAACATCGCGCGCTTCAGGAGCAGCTTCAGTATCAGTTTCAGGAGCAGCTGGATGCTCAACAAAAACAAGTTGATAGTCTGACTCAGATTGTCACCAAGCTGACGGCCGATCCCAATGTTTCTGCAAAGGCCGCAGCAACCGAGACCGTGGAAGTGCCGGCAGAGAAATCTGAGACGCCGACACGGAAGAGACCGAGCTTCAAGTTCTCTGAATTTAAAAGTTGCGACCCGCCTGAATTTAATGGAAAAGAGGAGCCAGATGAGGTGATGGGCTTCTTGAACACACTGGAAGGCTACTTCCGGATGTTAGAGATTCAGGGCAGTAAGAGAGTGGAGTGTGCCGCTGTACAACTTCGTCTCAAGGCCCAAGAGTGGTAGATTTCGCAGAGACAGGCACTTTGCGGAAATAATCAGGATATAAAGATGTCTTGGGAGGCCTTCAAGCAGGCTCTTATTACTCAATTCATTCCACCCGCTGTCCGACAACAAAAAGAGAATGAGTTCATTGTACTTCGACAAGGCAGTATGTCAGTGCGTGACTATGAGACAGAGTTTTTGAAGAGAGTCGCATTCGCTGGGTACATGGTACCGAATGACGATGCCAAGCGAGGAAGATTTGTACAAGGCTTGAAAGAGGGCCTAGAGAAGGATGTGCTAAATCGAAAATGTACGTCTTACCGGGAGGCGTACGAGACAGCTCTCGAAATGGAGAGATTTCATCAACCGGGTAGTCGTGGGACAACGCAGAGCAACCAAGGACTCAACAATCAGAAACGACCTTGGTCTGCAGGAAGAAATGACGCAGCTAAGCGTCATAACACAGGGGATAACAAGGGACCTCAGCAGCAGTTGCCACGTTGCAATAAATGCAACAAGTGGGGGCACAAAACTGAGGACTGTCGTTCTGGGTGTTTCAAATGTGGTGGAATTGGTCACAGGGCAGTTGACTGTAGAGGTAGAGGAGACAATCAGTATCCTCGTGGAAATAACAATAATCAGTATCGTGGGCATAACAATAATCAGAACCGAGGCCAACATAACAACAACAATCGTGGCCAAGCACCACCAGCCTTGCCAGCTCCAACTGGAAATGCACCGAATCAACAAGGAGGCCAAGCAAGGGTTTATGCCTTGACTCAGGCAGAGGCCCAGACCGCAGAGAATGTTATTACAGGTATGTTGCTGTACAAAGGCATACCTGCAAGAGTACTTTTTGATTCTGGTGCTACTCATTGCTTTATCTCTTCTGATTTTGCAACGGAGAATAAATTTTGTATGACTCAACTAAAGACCGCTTTGTGTGTTAGCACTCCTTCGGGAGTAGATATGCCTGCAACTCTAATTTGTAGGGACGGCTACATCAAAATTGGAGGCAAAACTTTATCTTTGGACGCAATTGTACTCGACATCAAAGAGTACGATATCATATTGGGAATGGACTGGCTCAGCGCCTGTCATGCAACAATCGACTGTGCGGATAAGAGAGTTGTGTTTCGCCTACCTAGTGAAACGGAGTTCTCCTACTCGTGCGGCTCGACGTTCCAAGGACCCATGGTCATATCGGCAATTACAGCAAGGCACATGCTGTACTCAGGGTGTGAAGGCTTTCTCGCTTCTGTCCAAGACACTCGAATGAAGAGTGTAGGCTCGAATCAGACAGAAATTGTGGCAGAGTTCCCCGACGTGTTTCCGGACGAGATACCTGGGATGCCGCCGGATAGAGAAATTGAATTCACAATTGATACATTTCCGGATACTCGTCCGATATCGAAGGCGCCGTACAGGATGGCACCGGCAGAATTAAAGGAACTAAAGGTGCAGCTACAAGAGTTACTAGACCGGGGATACATTCGCCCAAGTGTATCTCCATGGGGAGCTCCAGTGCTGTTTGTAAAGAAGAAGGATGGAACGATGCGGCTATGCATCGATTACAGAGAACTGAATAAGGCAACCATCCGTAACAAGTATCCTTTGCCAAGAATAGATGATCTATTCGATCAGCTACAAGGGGCGACCGTGTTTTCAAAGATTGATCTTCGTTCAGGATACCATCAGTTGAAGATCAGACCCGAAGATGTTCCTAAGTCAGCATTCCGTACGAGATACGGACACTATGAGTTTTTGGTCATGCCATTCGGCTTGACTAATGCTCCAGCAGCCTTTATGGATTTAATGAATAGAGTGTTTCGACCGTTCTTAGATAAGTTTGTTGTTGTATTCATCGATGACATCTTGATCTACTCAAAAGACAGGGAGACTCATGTCGAACACTTGAGGGAAGTACTTCAGACGCTGCGGGACAACCAGCTCTATGCAAAGCTGAGTAAGTGCGAGTTTTGGATGGACAGCGTGTCGTTCCTAGGACATGTTATTTCGGCAGAAGGTGTTGCCGTCGACCCAAAGAAGATTGAGGCAGTTGTGGACTGGAAGCAGCCTGCATCAGCTAGTGAAATACGGAGTTTCCTTGGTTTAGCCGGGTACTACCGTAGATTTGTGAAAGACTTCTCGAGAATCGCCTCGCCTCTGACTCGCCTGACTCAGAAGGGAGTCGTATTTAAGTGGACGGACGACTGTGAGAGTAGTTTCCAAGAACTCAAGCAGCGGCTCGTCACGGCTCCAATTTTAGCACTTCCGGAAGGCTCTGAAGGATTTCAGATCTACAGTGACGCATCGGGACTTGGTTTGGGATGTGTTCTCATGCAACGTGGGAAGACAATATCTTATGCATCGCGACAGCTCAAGCAGCATGAGAAGAATTATCCAACACATGATTTGGAACTGGCGGCGATTGTGTTCGCGTTGAAATTGTGGCGACACTATCTCTATGGTGTGTCCTGCGAGATCTTCACAGACCACAAAAGCCTGAAATATATATTCACACAAAAGGAATTAAATCTGAGGCAGCGGCGTTGGTTAGAATTGATCAAGGATTATGACTTGACGATCTCCTACACGCCGGGTAAAGAAAATGTTGTAGCTGATGCCTTGAGTCGGAAATTTGTTGGGTCCATAACAATAGCGAAAGAGGTACTACGAGATCTTGAAGAGATGGGCATCGAGTTCAAGATTCGTCCGCAGAATGTGCAGTTGGCTCAGTTACAACTCGAGCCGAGTCTCCAGGGAAGGATTAAGAGTGCTCAGAAGGATGACCCGTTCCTGCAGAAGATACGCGAGTTGATTCTAGCAGGAAAGGCGTCAGACTTTACCGTTGAAGATGACACTATTCGTGTCAAGGGAAGATTGTGCGTCCCTAAGGATGAAGATATCAGGAAGGAAATACTGACCGAGGCTCATTTCGCAAAGTACTCCTTGCATCCGGGAAGCACGAAAATGTATAAAGATTTACGCACCATATTTTGGTGGCATGGCATGAAGAAGGATGTGGCTCTTTTTGTGTCACAATGCATGGATTGTCAGCGTGTAAAGGCCGAGCATCAACGGCCAGGCGGAGAACTACAAAATTTAGCTATTCCACTATGGAAGTGGGATAATATCTGTATGGATTTTATCGTCGGCTTGCCAAGAACTCAGAAGGGAAATGATGCGATTTGGGTTATCGTGGATAGATTAACCAAGTCGGCACATTTTATTCCAATAAAAGTTACATGGGGAGTAGAACGGTTGGCTCAGATTTACATAAACGAAATTGTTCGATTGCATGGGGTGCCAGCTTCTATAGTATCGGATAGAGACGGAAGATTCTTGTCGCGATTTTGGATAAGTCTGCACTCGGCTATGGGCACAAAGTTGAACTTCGGTACAGCTTACCATCCGCAGACTGATGGTCAGACAGAGAGAGTTAACCAGATCCTTGAAGACATGTTGAGATTGTGCGTGCTCGATTCGAAGACAAATTGGGACACACATCTCGTATTAGCAGAATTTGCCTATAACAACAGCTATCAGGCAAGTATTCAAATGGCCCCGTACGAAGCCTTATATGGACGAAAATGTCGATCACCGATATGCTGGGATGAAGTAGGTGAACGGCAAGTGCTTGGACCGGAACTTGTGGAGCAGGCCGTCGAGAAAGTTCGCTTAATTCGAGAAAGACTTAGAGTTGCTCAAAGTCGACAGAAGAGTTACGCGGACGTTCATCGACGACCTTTGGAATTCATAGCAGACGATCATGTCTTCTTGAAGGTCACACCCATGCGAGGTGTGATGCGGTTTGGAATGAAAGGAAAGCTAAGCCCGAGATTCGTCGGACCATTCGAGATTTTGGAGAAAGTAGCCTCAGTGGCTTATCGACTTGCACTACCTCCGGCTCTGGCTGATGTGCACGATATCTTCCACGTCTCTCAACTGCGGAAGTACGTGCATGATCCAAGCCATGTAGTGAATTTCGATCAGCTACAGCTGAGCGCTGACTTAACCTACACCGAAGAGCCTGTCCAGATTTTGGACAAGAAAGAGAAAGTTTTACGGAACCGAACAGTATCCCTGGTCAACGTGCTGTGGCGGAACCATGCTGTAGAGGAGTCGATGTGGGAACTAGAGGAAGAGATGAGGGTGAAATACCCCTCGTTGTTTGATAATTTTGAGGTAGGACTTTTACTTTAAGTTTCGAGGACGAAACTTTTTCTTAGTGGTATATTATGTAGTGTCCCGCTCCTAGCGGTTCACTATGTAAGGCTTGTGGCTTGGCTAACTCGGTCGGAACCGAGTATTGGGGAAACTTACCGTCGACAACGAATCGATCACGGACAAGTGCATAAGAACCTTTCCAACTAATGGATTGGTTTCTCTTGAAATGCGTCCAAGAGTTTTCTCTGGATGTTTTGCTGCTGGTTTTGCTGCTTGGTTTTGATGGATGCTTTTCTGAATGATTTTCGATGATTTGATTCTTGCCCGTTTTCATCGATTTGCATAGCATTCATTCTTGAGAATTCTGAGAGAAGAGAACACAACGAGACGGATTATTAACCAATCTTTTGGTGCCAATGCAGACTGACGCGTGACGGAAGGCTAAACGTGCAAGTGTTCCTCTTTCTCTCGGCGATTCTCTAATTTGGTGAGTGTGGATCTCTGTGGTGGTATTGTCCCTCTCGCTATTCCTTCATGCCAACTAAATAATTTGCCTTGCAACATCCGTTGATCGATATCAAGTTGCTAAATGCCACAAGTCAATACCACTAAGAAGCTAGAGATTTAACATAGAACATTGAATGAATGCTAGTCCATAGAACATTGAATGAATGCTAGTCCATAGAACATTGAAATGAATGCTAGTCCATAGAACATTGAAATGAAAGCTAGTCCCTTGAACATTGAAAGAATTGATTATACGGTGAACATCATTGAGATTGCTTGTCGCTGGAACATTGAATTGAGATAATTGATGCCTATGTTGATGAGATATGAAATGTTGGGAATAAACATGTTGCTTAGTACTTAATATTCTATGCACACAATGTTTATCGAGTCGGACACACATTCGCATGACCATAGACGTACTTGTATACAAGGATTTCCTCGAACGGTACCTGCGGCGGTGGGATCGAGTCGGCCTAGGAGGAATTAGTGCTTTGGTAGCACGGTATCGGAACCTTCATTCGGGCTCGTAACCTGGTGAATGGTCAACCGCATACCAATACGAAGTCCTATATGGCACGTCGACATGGTGCACAACCACCAGTGGTCATGTTGTAAGGATGTATGCTAATCAATGTCTTATGCAGGGGCGGTAAGAATATTATTATTATCCTGTATCTTATGCAGGAAAGCTGGATTCGGCCAATGGTAAAGTAAGCATGGTTCATTCCATGTTACATTTATTGTGAATTACTCATAATGCTTCATGTCCCTTATAAGTTCATATCTTTAAAATGCTTGTCATTAATAAAATGTTGGTTTAGCTGAGTGGGCCAACGGGGCTCACCAGCGCATTGTTATAATGTGCTGACCCCTCCTCCACAGGTACTGGAGAAGGCTCAGGCGCACCTCGTAACTAAAACTTTCTGAACTGCTGTTTCCTTTCAAGTTGTTTTCCCTAAAGACGCACAAAGTATTGCGGAGATTTCAAAGATAGCTGCTTATATTCAAAGTACTAAAGGGGCATGATGTATGGAACGGGAAATTATTTTATGGCAGCCTATCAGTTGTACTTCTTTTCATGAATCAATGTAGCCGAAATAGCATTTCAAATATTATCGAGAAAAGTTGTATTCTGACTACAATTATGAATAAAATGAGTATTTCTTCTTCCTATATTGTGTTTCCAATGTTTCCGCAACTGTGGCTTAAATTTCAAATGTTTCAAATGGTATGAATGTGCATGTTCTAGCCTTGTACAAGTGCAACTCCAGACTTGTACGGCATCACGCCTTAGCGAGGACGATCGATTCGGCGTGAATCGACGCAAAGCGAGCGATTCCCCGAATCGGGGCGTGACAAATTGGTATCAGAGCACGGTTTAGAATCCTCGGATTTTTAAAATATTTTCAAAAAGGAAGTCTTGATGCAAATTTTCTCGATTGATGGTGTCGATAGCGCTGGCATGAAATAATGTTCCATACAATAAGCCCATAAATATTTTATGAGTGCTAATGGAATTATTTCTTTGTTGTAGAATGACTAAGGGTGATAGCTCAAAGACGAATTCATCGTCGGACCCGATCGAGAAACTGATTAAGCAAATGGAGGCTCAGAGGAAGCAGAGCGAAGCTCAACATCGCGCGCTTCAGGAGCAGCTTCAGTATCAGTTTCAGGAGCAGCTGGATGCTCAACAAAAACAAGTTGATAGTCTGACTCAGATTGTCACCAAGCTGACGGCCGATCCCAATGTTTCTGCAAAGGCCGCAGCAACCGAGACCGTGGAAGTGCCGGCAGAGAAATCTGAGACGCCGACACGGAAGAGACCGAGCTTCAAGTTCTCTGAATTTAAAAGTTGCGACCCGCCTGAATTTAATGGAAAAGAGGAGCCAGATGAGGTGATGGGCTTCTTGAACACACTGGAAGGCTACTTCCGGATGTTAGAGATTCAGGGCAGTAAGAGAGTGGAGTGTGTCGCTGTACAACTTCGTCTCAAGGCCCAAGAGTGGTGGATTTCGCAGAGACAGGCACTTTGCGGAAATAATCAGGATATAAAGATGTCTTGGGAGGCCTTCAAGCAGGCTCTTATTACTCAATTCATTCCACCCGCTGTCCGACAACAAAAAGAGAATGAGTTCATTGTACTTCGACAAGGCAGTATGTCAGTGCGTGACTATGAGACAGAGTTTTTGAAGAGAGTCGCATTCGCTGGGTACATGGTACCGAATGACGATGCCAAGCGAGGAAGATTTGTACAAGGCTTGAATGAGGGCCTAGAGAAGGATGTGCTAAATCGAAAATGTACGTCTTACCGGGAGGCGTACGAGACAGCTCTCGAAATGGAGAGATTTCATCAACCGGGTAGTCGTGGGACAACGCAGAGCAACCAAGGACTCAACAATCAGAAACGACCTTGGTCTGCAGGAAGAAATGACGCAGCTAAGCGTCACAACACAGGGGATAACAAGGGACCTCAGCAGCAGTTGCCACGTTGCAATAAATGCAACAGGTGGGGGCACAAAACTGAGGACTGTCGTTCTGGGTGTTTCAAATGTGGTGGAATTGGTCACAGGGCAGTTGACTGTAGAGGCAGAGGAGACAATCAGTATCCTCGTGGAAATAACAATAATCAGTATCGTGGGCATAACAATAATCAGAACCGAGGCCAACATAACAACAACAATCGTGGCCAAGCGCCACCAGCCTTGCCAGCTCCAACTGGAAATGCACCGAATCAACAAGGAGGCCAAGCAAGGGTTTATGCCTTGACTCAGGCAGAGGCCCAGACCGCAGAGAATGTTATTACAGGTATGTTGCTGTACAAAGGCATACCTGCAAGAGTACTTTTTGATTCTGGTGCTACTCATTGCTTTATCTCTTCTGATTTTGCAACGGAGAATAAATTTTGTATGACTCAACTAAAGACCGCTTTGTGTGTTAGCACTCCTTCGGGAGTAGATATGCCTGCAACTCTAATTTGTGGGGACGGCTACATCAAAATTGGAGGCAAAACTTTATCTTTGGACGCAATTGTACTCGACATCAAAGAGTACGATATCATATTGGAAATGGACTGGCTCAGCGCCTGTCATGCAACAATCGACTGTGCGGATAAGAGAGTTGTGTTTCGCCTACCTGGTGAAACGGAGTTCTCCTACTCGTGCGGCTCGACGTTCCAAGGACCCATGGTCATATCGGCAATTACAGCAAGGCACATGCTGTACTCAGGGTGTGAAGGCTTTCTCGCTTCTGTCCAAGACACTCGAATGAAGAGTGTAGGCTCGAATCAGACAGAAATTGTGGCAGAGTTCCCCGACGTGTTTCCGGACGAGATACCTGGGATGCCGCCGGATAGAGAAATTGAATTCACAATTGATACATTTTCGGATACTCGTCCGATATCGAAGGCGCCGTACAGGATGGCACCGGCAGAATTAAAGGAACTAAAGGTGCAGCTACAAGAGTTACTAGACCGGGGATACATTCGCCCAAGTGTATCTCCATGGGGAGCTCCAGTGCTGTTTGTAAAGAAGAAGGATGGAACGATGCGGCTATGCATCGATTACAGAGAACTGAATAAGGCAACCATCCGTAACAAGTATCCTTTGCCAAGAATAGATGATCTATTCGATCAGCTACAAGGGACGACCGTGTTTTCAAAGATTGATCTTCGTTCAGGATACCATCAGTTGAAGATCAGACCCGAAGATGTTCCTAAGTCAGCATTCCGTACGAGATACGGACACTATGAGTTTTTGGTCATGCCATTCGGCTTGACTAATGCTCCAGCAGCCTTTATGGATTTAATGAATAGAGTGTTTCGACCGTTCTTAGATAAGTTTGTTGTTGTATTCATCGATGACATCTTGATCTACTCAAAAGACAGGGAGACTCATGTCGAACACTTGAGGGAAGTACTTCAGACGCTGCGGGACAACCAGCTCTATGCAAAGCTGAGTAAGTGCGAGTTTTGGATGGACAGCGTGTCGTTCCTAGGACATGTTATTTCGGCAGAAGGTGTTGCCGTCGACCCAAAGAAGATTGAGGCAGTTGTGGACTGGAAGCAGCCTGCATCAGCTAGTGAAATACGGAGTTTCCTTGGTTTAGCCGGGTACTACCGTAGATTTGTGAAAGACTTCTCGAGAATCGCCTCGCCTCTGACTCGCCTGACTCAGAAGGGAGTCGTATTTAAGTGGACGGACGACTGTGAGAGTAGTTTCCAAGAACTCAAGCAGCGGCTCGTCACGGCTCCAATTTTAGCACTTCCGGAAGGCTCTGAAGGATTTCAGATCTACAGTGACGCATCGGGACTTGGTTTGGGATGTGTTCTCATGCAACGTGGGAAGACAATATCTTATGCATCGCGACAGCTCAAGCAGCATGAGAAGAATTACCCAACACATGATTTGGAACTGGCGGCGATTGTGTTCGCGTTGAAATTGTGGTGACACTATCTCTATGGTGTGTCCTGCGAGATCTTCACGGACCACAAAAGCCTGAAATATATATTCACACAAAAGGAATTGAATCTGAGGCAGCGGCGTTGGTTAGAATTGATCAAGGATTATGACTTGACGATCTCCTACACGCCGGGTAAAGGAAATGTTGTAGCTGATGCCTTGAGTCGGAAATTTGTTGGGTCCATAACAATAGCGAAAGAGGTACTACGAGATCTTGAAGAGATGGGCATCGAGTTCAAGATTCGTCCGCAGAATGTGCAGTTGGCTCAGTTACAACTCGAGCCGAGTCTCCAGGGAAGGATTAAGAGTGCTCAGAAGGATGACCCGTTCCTGCAGAAGATACGCGAGTTGATTCTAGCAGGAAAGGCGTCAGACTTTACCGTTGAAGATGACACTATTCGTGTCAAGGGAAGATTGTGCGTCCCTAAGGATGAAGATATCAGGAAGGAAATACTGACCGAGGCTCATTTCGCAAAGTACTCCTTGCATCCGGGAAGCACGAAAATGTATAAAGATTTACGTACCATATTTTGGTGGCATGGCATGAAGAAGGATGTGGCTCTTTTTGTGTCACAATGCATGGATTGTCAGCGTGTAAAGGCCGAGCATCAACGGCCAGGCGGAGAACTACAAAATTTAGCTATTCCACTATGGAAGTGGGATAATATCTGTATGGATTTTATCGTCGGCTTGCCAAGAACTCAGAAGGGAAATGATGCGATTTGGGTTATCGTGGATAGATTAACCAAGTCGGCACATTTCATTCCAATAAAAGTTACATGGGGAGTAGAACGGTTGGCTCAGATTTACATAAACGAAATTGTTCGATTGCATGGGGTGCCAGCTTCTATAGTATCGGATAGAGACGAAAGATTCTTGTCGCGATTTTGGATAAGTCTGCACTCGGCTATGGGCACAAAGTTGAACTTCGGTACAGCTTACCATCCGCAGACTGATGGTCAGACAGAGAGAGTTAACCAGATCCTTGAAGACATGTTGAGATTGTGCGTGCTCGATTCGAAGACAAATTGGGACACACATCTCGCATTAGCAGAATTTGCCTATAACAACAGCTATCAGGCAAGTATTCAAATGGCCCCGTACGAAGCCTTATATGGACGAAAATGTCGATCACCGATATGCTGGGATGAAGTAGGTGAACGGTAAGTGCTTGGACCGGAACTTGTGGAGCAGGCCGTCGAGAAAGTTCGCTTAATTCGAGAAAGACTTAGAGTTGCTCAAAGTCGACAGAAGAGTTACGCGGACGTTCATCGACGACCTTTGGAATTCATAGTAGGCGATCATGTCTTCTTGAAGGTCACACCCATGCGAGGTGTGATGCGGTTTGGAATGAAAGGAAAGCTAAGCCCGAGATTCGTCGGACCATTCGAGATTTTGGAGAAAGTAGCCTCAGTGGCTTATCGACTTGCACTACCTCCGGCTCTGGCTGATGTGCACGATATCTTCCACGTCTCTCAACTGCAGAAGTACGTGCATGATCCAAGCCATGTAGTGAATTTCGATCAGCTACAGCTGAGCGCTGACTTAACCTATACCGAAGAGCCTGTCCAGATTTTGGACAAGAAAGAGAAAGTTTTACGGAACCGAACAGTATCCCTGGTCAACGTGCTGTGGCGGAACCATGCTGTAGAGGAGTCGACGTGGGAACTAGAGGAAGAGATGAGGGTGAAATACCCCTCGTTGTTTGATAATTTTGAGGTAGGACTTTTACTTTAAGTTTCGAGGACGAAACTTTTTCTTAGTGGTATATTATGTAGTGTCCCGCTCCTAGCGGTTCACTATGTAAGGCTTGTGGCTTGGCTAACTCGGTCGGAACCGAGTATTGGGGAAACTTACCGTCGGCAACGAATCGATCACGGACAAGTGCATAAGAACCTTTCCAACTAATGGATTGGTTTCTCTTGAAATGCGTCCAAGAGTTTTCTCTGGATGTTTTGCTGCTGGTTTTGCTGCTTGGTTTTGATGGATGCTTTTCTGAATGATTTTCGATGATTTGATTCTTGCCCGTTTTCATCGATTTGCATAGCATTCATTCTTGAGAATTCTGAGAGAAGAGAACACAACGAGACGGATTATTAACCAATCTTTTGGTGCCAATGCAGACTGACGCGTGACGGAAGGCTAAACGTGCAAGTGTTCCTCTTTCTCTCGGCGATTCTCTAATTTGGTGAGTGTGGATCTCTGTGGTGGTATTGTCCCTCTCGCTATTCCTTCATGCCAACTAAATAATTTGCCTTGCAACATCCGTTGATCGATATCAAGTTGCTAAATGCCACAAGTCAATACCGCTAAGAAGCTAGAGATTTAACATAGAACATTGAATGAATGCTAGTCCATAGAACATTGAATGAATGCTAGTCCATAGAACATTGAAATGAATGCTAGTCCATAGAACATTGAAATGAAAGCTAGTCCCTTGAACATTGAAAGAATTGATTACACGGTGAACATCATTGAGATTGCTTGTCGCTGGAACATTGAATTGAGATAATTGATGCCTATGTTGATGAGATATGAAATGTTGGGAATAAACATGTTGCTTAGTACTTAATATTCTATGCACACAATGTTTATCGAGTCGGACACACATTCGCATGACCATAGACGTACTTGTATACAAGGATTTCCTCGAACGGTACCTGCGGCGGTGGGATCGAGTCGGCCTAGGAGGAATTAGTGCTTTGGTAGCACGGTATCGGAACCTTCATTCGGGCTCGCAACCTGGTGAATGGTCAACCGCATACCAATACGAAGTCCTATATGGCACGTCGACATGGTGCACAACCACCAGTGGTCATGTTGTAAGGATGTATGCTAATCAATGTCTTATGCAGGGGCGGTAAGAATATTATTATTATCCTGTATCTTATGCAGGAAAGCTGGATTCGGCCAATGGTAAAGTAAGCATGGTTCATTCCATGTTACATTTATTGTGAATTACTCATAATGCTTCATGTCCCTTATAAGTTCATATCTTTAAAATGCTTGTCATTAATAAAATGTTGGTTTAGCTGAGTGGGCCAACGGGGCTCACCAGCGCATTGTTATAATGTGCTGACCCCTCCTCCACAGGTACTGGAGAAGGCTCAGGCGCACCTCGTAACTAAAGCTTTCTGAACTGCTGTTTCCTTTCAAGTTGTTTTCCCTAAAGACGCACAAAGTATTGCGGAGATTTCAAAGATAGCTGCTTATATTCAAAGTACTAAAGGGGCATGATGTATGGAACGGGAAATTATTTTATGGCAGCCTATCAGTTGTACTTCTTTTCATGAATCAATGTAGCCGAAATGGCATTTCAAATATTATCGAGAAAAGTTGTATTCTGACTACAATTATGAATAAAATGAGTATTTCTTCTTCCTATATTGTGTTTCCAATGTTTCCGCAACTGTGGCTTAAATTTCAAATGTTTCAAATGGTATGAATGTGCATGTTCTAGCCTTGTACAAGTGCAACTCCAGACTTGTACGGCATCACGCCTTAGCGAGGACGATCGATTCGGCGTGAATCGACGCAAAGCGAGCGATTCCCCGAATCGGGGCGTGACAATAGGGTAGCGCAACATCCTCGAACCCATATGGCACCCTTACAACCAAACAAGGACAAAAGGTGCCGCATGGAGTCGGGACGTATCGAACTCTATAACTGTCACATAAGTGAGAAGGTATAAACAATAAAATCTCCTGATCGTGACTTCGGTCGATAGCCTATCGCAGCACAATAACCAACCCAACAATAAAACAAGAACATGGGTTGGATCATGTACCATGATAGACCATGTTCCTCAGTCATTCACAGAAGTAGCACTTCACAACCAGAATAAGTTTTCCGTTCATAACTTCGGTCCACAGCCTGTCATAGTACGATAACCAACCCAACAATCAAACAAGAACATGGGTTGGATCACGTACCATAATAGTCTTCTTCCCTAAGTTATTTACGAATGGTAATAGGATACAAGCAAGTCGTTTTCACGACCAATCAAGTCTACGAGTTTCTAGTGGGACGAGGTTATCCTTGCGTCATGTTATTAGAAAATCTTCAGTTCGTATCTTTCCAGCAAGGCTAGCCCACCCAGGGGTTCGCGTAGACAGGTGTTATTGAGCACAGGTCCCTCGTAAGGCCACCTTGCCAAAACATATATTATATAGTAGGAATTAATCGGATACAGTCATCCACTCGTTGCAGATGACACAGTATCCGTGGAGACCAGCCGGCGCGTCAAGACAATATCTCAAGGCGGCTAGTATAACACGATCTCGGGATTCTGCCCTCCCCATGCATCTAGTATATTTAGTTGCCTAGTTTAACCCTAGGTGAAATCTTGGACTCACATGCTGTGGCCTGCATGATTATCCTCCTAAAGTCGTACTTTAGTACGAGTACCCCAAAGAGGATCCATGTCAATCAGTATGTCAACATGTGCTACCCTCCTTAGTGTAATGCATCATTGCAAATACGCCACGTGGAGTTACGAGTCATTTGTCGAGCATAAACAAGAACTGGAACATTCAGGTACATGTATCAGGTGGGAACACTTGTTCACCGAGATCACATTAGTGCTCATATCATGCTCAGGACAAAAGGCGTAAGGATATATAGCATACACAAACATTCACCTATATATATATAAGCAATATAATATAAGAAAAATATAAAATATAAAGGAGCCCAGGTCAGAATACGCAGGGTCGGACTGCGCAGGATCAGATCGCGTAGGTTCAGGTTGCGCAGGGTCAGACTGCGCAGGGTCAGACTGCGCAGGGTTCGACTGCGCAGGGTCAGACTGTGCAGGGTTCGACTGCGCAGGGTCAGGCTGTGCAGGGAATGGATTGCGCTGAAGTCAAGCACGCACGGATTGACTTGCGCTGGGTCGGATGGCGCTGGAGCTAAGGAGCGCCAGCGCAGTTCAGCTCAGCGCAATACGCTGGCCGAGGGGTTGCACAATTCGTCAAGAGATGAGCTGCGCAGTTCAACCTTGCGCTAAAGAGCGCAGGCTGAAGGGTCTTCTCCTCCAGGCCGAGAGCATCCTCAAGAACACCAAAAACTTCCAATTCTCATAACTTGACCAAATCAAAACCAAATCTAGGTTTTCAAAGTTCTAACTTGAGTAAAATTGAATTCTCTTCCACATGGAAGCATCAAAACCCACAAAACCCCAACGAAAATAGATCAAAACCAAGGAAATCCAAAAATAATTAAAACTTTGATCTACAAAAATCAAAGCTTCAAAATGAAAATTTCCAAGTTCTAAACTAGTATAGGTTGAGGGGAAGAACATATTTTGACAAGTAATTTTGTAAGAAACATTGACAAAAATTTATGGATCCATCTCTTGAGCAAGTTGGTACTTGCCTTGGTTGGTGGAGGAAATAAATGAGAGGAAGTAATGAGAGGAGAGAGGATGAGATGAGTTGTATATAAAGATCTTGAACCCAAGGGTTCATGATGAACCATTGGTGAACCAAAAATAGGTTACCTAAATGAGCCAAAACTGTAGGCCCAAATGCAGAAAATAAATTACGAAATAATATTTTGTCGAATATTTTGGGAAATGCATGAAGAAATACTGCATAATAAATATAATATAAGTACAAGGTAAATACAATTTATCGGTTTACGTATTAAAATACGTATTCCAGGATCGGGGAGTGACATCTCTACCCTTCTTAGAAAAATTCCGTCCTCGGAATTCTAGCCAAGACAGGATAGTGAAATCAGGGCAAGCAAGGCACAATCATATACAAGTTAACTATCATAGCAGTTATTATCATACATCACAAAGTGCAAAACAAGTAGGTATAGATAAGCATGGAATCGTGTCAATAAGGCGCAAAAATATACCTTATTAGTCAAACAAATGCGGATACCGAGATCTGATCTCGTCCTCACGCTCCCAGGTTGATTCTTTCGAAGAGTGATGGTTCCAAGAAATACGGACAAGGCTTATCGTCCGATTCTTGAGTACCTTCTTTCGCCGGTCTAAAATAGATACGGGTTGTTCCTCGTAAGTTAGGTCGGTACCAACGACTAACTCAGAATGATCGAGGACATGACTCGGATCCGGGATATACCCACGTAATTGGGACACATGAAACACATCATGTATGCCAGTTAACGAAGGCGGAAGGATAAGTCGATAAGCCACATCGCCTACCCGAGCGAGAATCTTAAAAGGACCAACGTATCTTGGACTAAGCTTTCCTCGGGTTCCAAATCTGATGATACCCTGAGTAGGCAAAATCCACAGAAACACTTGGTCGCCAACTCTGAACTCTAGAGGCCTATGATGCTGATCTACCCAATGACGATGTCGGTCCTGCGCAACTCGAAGGCATTCTCTGACAAACTTAACTATCTCCACAGTCTGCGTGATCATCTCTGGTCCTAATAACTTCCGTTCTCCGACGTCGTCCCATGCCAAAGGGGACCTGCACTTCCTTTCATACAATGCTTCGAACGGGGCCATCTGAATGCTAGCCTGATAGCTGTTGTTATAGGAGAACTCCACTAGATAAAGGTGGTCCTCCCAAGATCCGCCAAAATCTAAGGTACACGCCCGTAGCATATCTTCTAACGTCTGGATGGTCCTTTCTGATTGTCCGTCGGTTTATGGATGATAAGCAGTACTGAATCTTAACTTGGTTTCCAAACTTTGGTGTAAGCTCCGCCAAAAATGGGAAGTAAACCGCGTATCCCGATCTGGTACTATACTAACTGGAACACCGTGCTGTCTTACTATCTGTTTCATGTACATTTCTGCTAACTGCTCAGTAGTCTGTCCAACTCGGAAGGAAAGGAAATGAGCGACCTTCGTGAGTCGATCTACTGTTACCCAGACTGCATTCTTACCAGTCGGGGATCTAGGTAAACCGGTCACAAAATCTATCGTCATTTGCTCCCATTTCCATTCTGGGATAGGAAGCGGCTGTAGCAACCCTGCTGGTCTCTGCTGCTCGGCTTTCACCTGCTGACATACCAGACACTTGGATACAAATCTCGCTCTCTCTCTTTTCATGCCATTCTACCAAAAGTACTGCCTGATATCTCGATACATCTTCGTTCCTCCTGGATGAATGGAGTAAATAGAACTATGAGCTTCGGACATAACTTCTTGCCAAAGGTCTCCACTCGGTACACAGAGTCTGTTTCCAAACCTGAGCGTACCATATTCATGAATTACTAACTCCTTTCTACGGCCTGATTCACACTCCGACCGCAACTTCTGAATCTGTGGATCTCCTGCTTGTGCTGCCCTTATCCTCTCTACTAAGGTTGACTGAATCTGCATACTGGTCATTCTTCCTATATCCCTGGGCAAAACTACTTCGATTCCCATACTCTGAAGTTCTTCTAAAATATGCTTCTGCGAGGTCAAGATAAAGGCACTGTCTCTCCTACTCAGTGAATCTGCAACTATATTCACCTTGCATGGATGATACTGAAGATCTAAGTCAAAATCCTTCAGTAGTTCTAACCATCTTCTTTGCCTCATATTCAAATCTCGCTGCGTGAATATGTATTTCAAACTCTTATGATCAGTATAGATCTCTACCCGATCTCCGTATAAATAATGCCTCCACAACTTGAGTGAAAACACCACAGCTGCTAACTCTAAATCGTGAGTCGGGTAATTCTTCTCATGGTCTCGAAGCTGTCGAGACGCATATGCTATCACCTTTCCATGCTGCATCAATACACATCCAAGACCCTTCCCAGATGCGTCACAATATACTGTAAAGCCTCCCGCTCCTACTGGAAGCGTCAAGATCGGGGCTGAGATCAATCTCTTCTTCAATTCTTCAAAGGATGCCTGACAGCTAGCTGACCAAACAAACTCTACGTCCTTGTGCGTCAAACGCACTAAGGACGCAGAGATCTTGGCAAAGTCTGCCACGAACCTTCTGTAGTAACCAGCTAATCCAAAGAAACTTTGTACTTCTGCAACCGTTCTCGGGACCGGCCAATGCTCCACGGCCTCAATCTTCTTCGGATCCACTGACACTCCTGCCCCAGAAATTATATGTCCCAGGAACGAAATGTGGTATAACTAGAATTTATACTTGTCGAACTTCGTATAAAGTTGATGCTCCCTCAATGTCTGTAAGACAGTCCTAAGATGTTTCTCATGCTCCTCTTCACTGCTGGAATAGACAAGAATGTCATCTATGAATACCACCACAAATTTATCCAAATACGGCAGAAAGATGCGGTTCATTAAGTCCATGAATACTGCGGGGGCATTGGTTAGTCCAAAGGGCATTACTAAAAACTCATAATGCCCATATCTAGATTTGAATGCTGTCTTCGGTATGTCTTGCTCCCGGACTCTTACTTGATAGTATCCTGACCGAAGATCGATCTTGGAAAAGATGCTGGCCTTGCTCAACTGGTCAAACAGGTCATCAATACTTGGTAGTGGGTACTTATTCTTTACTGTTACTGCATTCAGCTTGCGGTAGTCGATGCACATCCTCGTCGACCCATCCTTCTTGGGAACTAAAATCACTGGCACAGCCCAGGGAGATTTACTGTCTCGGATGAATCCCTTAGACTTCAACTCTTCTTCATGTTGATACAACTTATCCTGTTCTGACGGCGACATTCTGTAAACTCTGTCTGCAATAGGCCTCGTTCCAGGGTTCAACTCAATGCTAAATTCTACCTCTCTAACTTGGGGTATCCCTGGGAGCTCATCAGGGAAGACGTCGAGAAAATCTTCGACCACTCTCAAAATCTGTCCTGGCTCTGACACTGCTGCTGAGATGACGCCTCCAGCCTGATTCTTCAAGGTTCGAGTAAAGATGAACTGCTCCATCCCAGGAAAGCTGAATATGACCCTACCTCCTCTACAATCAATTATCGTATGACTGTCTCTCAACCAGTCCATGCCAAGAACAACATCAAAATTCCCCATAGGGAATTCAATCAATGATGCGGGCAGTAAATACCCACACACCTCCACCGGACATGAAAAGCGCACTCTGCTAACTTCTACGAGCCCATTATCGGTGAGTATATCGATCCTCTCCGGTAATGCCTCAAACTCTAATCCAATCCGTGTAGCATATTGTGCAGAGATGAATGAATGAGTAGCACCTGAATCAAATAATGCTACAGCAGGAAATAAGGTGACTAGAATTTTACCTGCCACCACGTCGCTAGACGCTAGAGCCTCTCCCAAGGACAATGTGAGAGCCTGGCCCCGCGGAGCCCCTTGTTGCGGCCTTCCTCGACCATGCTGTTGCTGCCCCTGAGGGCCTTCGGCTTCCTGTGCCTGGCGGAACATCTGTGCCTGCGTTGGTAGACGCTGGGCTAGGGGCCTTACTGCTAATATTGGCCCTCCACTTGGGGTTGCCACCGGAGCTGGCAATGCTGAAAACTGCTGAGCTGTCCCTCCTGGCCTCTGCATCACAGGACAAGTGGAGATACGGTGGTCTGAACTACCACACCTCAAGCATAAGCCATTCGCTGACCGGCACACCTCTCTCATGTGCCCTGCTTTCCCACAGAATGTACAGCGCTGGGGTACTACCTAACGCTGTTGTTGGTTCCTCGACTGCTGATGCCGAACTGGTGCTGTATTAGTTGACACGACCGTCCTCCGCGGCGCTCCTACATCATGAATTCGTACACCAGGTGCTAGTGCCGATGTTCGCTGCATTGCTCATCCTTCAACCTGGGAATGAGATCTCTTCTGACCTCCTGTCCTCGATGCCAACCTCTGCTGGATAAGCTCGTACCTCCGAGCGGCCGTCAAAACAGCGTCAAATGTCTGGTAGTCGTGTCCCTCCACAAGCTGCAGTAGTTCCAAATGAAGTCCTTGCTGGAACCTCATAGCTTTCTCTGGCTCCGTTGCCACCATTGCTGGTACGAAACGGCACAATCTGCAGAACTCTGCTGCATACCCATCTACGGTCTTGCCTGCTTGCTTGAGACTGATAAACTTCTGCTGGAGCTCATATCGAGCTACTACGCCAAAATACTTGGCCTTGAATCTGTCACTAAAGGTGGTCCAACGAATAGGGCGTCTTGTACCAACTTTTTCTGATGCCCACCAGTCGCGGGCAAGATCCTGAAGTACCAGTTTGACCTGATCAACCTTCTCATCATCTGGAACCATGGCTGCCACAAGAATGGCTTCGATATCTTGAATCCAGGCATCCGCAGTGATGGCATCCTCCGTGCCATCAAAATACCTCGGGTTCAAGCGACGAAACCTTCCTGATGCTCCCGAGTCAGCCCCGACACTCCTCTCAAGAGCTAACTGAATCCCTTGGTTTAGCAATACGTTCTGCTCCTGCTGCCGAGTCTGTTGCTATTGGTTAGTGACAAGAAACCCCCGGATGATCTCCAAGAGTGCTACGGCGTCTGGTACTGCCGTCGCTGCTGGTGCTGCAGGAGTTTCAATAACCTGCGGCTGCACTGCCTCTGGTTCCACTTCTGCTTGTGCCTGCCCTGGGGAAGGTTCTCTCCCCTGTTGCTGTCTAGTCGAGCCATGCTCTTGCTGCTCTTCCTCATGGGCCTCACCTGCTACTGAGAATGAAGCACCCCTATAGAGAAAGATATAAGATTATCAAGTCCGAACGAGGAAGATTTCGAGGATGCAAGTCAGGTTAGAGATCAAGGCAAGGACAGAGAATTCGAAACGGAATTTCAAGGAAACAAGTTTTGATTGAGACTCCTAATAATTCGCAATACCCCACAAGTCTGAAAATCAGACCTGCATGGGCCACCACTAAAACCTTGTCACGCCCCAGTACCGAAATACGGAGATGGACTAGGCCAGCTACTCCATATGAGGTACATAACGTTATACGGCGATCATGGCTGTCGAGAGACTAGGGGGTACATGCTACAATCAAGTCTCCTATGGTCCCACAGAGTTCTATGTCTCAATCAATCAAATCACATCAGTAAGTAAATGAACATTAAAGATAAAGCAGTAAGGCATCCCCGACGCTTCATCAAAATGATCATGAGAGACTAGCTTTATAATTTAGCTATCTCAGAGAGTCAGGAGTACAAAATTATACACACCTGCAGTCTGTTTATTTACAATTCTGTACTGACACAAAATATCAAGTAATCCGGCTAACAGGTGCCGGTGGCTAAACGTCGCACAAAGTAAAGGCAGGAGTGGTGGAGAAGAAACCCACTCGAGTCCCCGAACTGCCATGCTCCTAGTATGCACCATGGATGTCAGGAAGGAAGATCGTGTCCTCCGGCTCTGCTACGAGATCTGGCCAAACAAAAACCAGCGGGGTCAGCCCCGAATAGCAAGTTCCACCAAAGGGGCACAAGAGTTAAGATTAAAAACCCAGTTAATAGAATGATTGATAATAGTAATACTTATGCTACTATTATAGGGTAGCGCAACATCCTCGAACCCATATGGCACCCTTACAACCAAATAAGGACAAAAGGTGCCGCATGGAGTCGGGACGTGTCGTACTCTATAGCTGTCACATAAGTGAGAAGGTATAAACAATAAAATCTCCTGATCGTGACTTCGGTCGATAGCCTATCGCAGCACAATAACCAACCCAACAATCAAACAAGAACATGGGTTAGATCATGTACCATGATAGACCATGTTCCTCAGTCATTCACAGAAGTAGCACTTCACAACCAGAATAAGTCTTCCGTTCATAACTTCGATCCACAGCCTGTAATAGTACGATAACCAACCCAACAATCAAACAAGAACATGGGTTGGATTACGTACCATGACAGTCCGCTTCCCTCAGTTATTCACGGAAGGTAATAGGATACAAGCAAGTCGTTTTCACGGCCAATCAAGTCTACGAGTTTCTAGTGGGACGAGGTTATCCTCGCGTCATGTTATTAGAAAATCCTCAGATCGTATCTTTCCAGCAAGGATAGCCCACCCAGGGGTTCGCGTAGACAGGTGTTATTGAGCACAGGTCCCTCGTAAGGCCACCTTGCCAAAACATATATTATATAGCAGGAATTAATCGGATACAGTCATCCACTCGTTGCAGATGACACAGTATCCGTGGAGACCAGCCGGCACGTCAAGACAATATCTCAAGGCGACTGGTGTAACACGATCTCGGGATTCTGCCCTCCCCATGCATCTAGTATATTTAGTTGCCTAGTTTAACCCTAGATGAAATCTTGGACTCACATGCTGTGGCCTGCATGATTATCGTCCTAAAGTCGTACTTTAGTACGAGTACCCCAAAGAGGATCCATGTCAATCAGTATGTCAACATGTGCTACCCTCCTTAGTGTAATGCACCATTGCAAATACGCCACGTGGGGTTACGAGTCATTTGTCGAGCATGAACAAGAACTGGGACATTCAGGTACATGTATTAGGTGGGAACACTTGTTCACCGAGATCACATTAGTGCTCATATCATGCTCAGGACAAAAGGCGTAAGGATATATCGCATACACAAACATTCACCTATATATATATATAAGCAATATAATATAAGAAAAATATAAAATATAAAGGAGCCCAGGTCAGAATGCGCAGGGTCAGACTGCGCAGGATCAGATCGCGCAGGGTAAGGTTGCGCAGGGTCAGACTGCACAGGGTCAGACTGCGCAGGGTCAGACTGCGCAGGGTTCGACTGCGCAGGGTCAGACTGCGCAGGGTTCGACTGCGCAGGTTCAGGCTGCGCAGGGAATGGATTGCGCTGAAGTCAAGCGCGCACGGATTGGCTTGCGCTGGGTCGGATGGCGCTGGAGCTAAGGAGCGCCAGCACAGTTCAGCTCAGCACAATGCGCTGGCCGAGGGGTTGCGCAATTCGTCAAGAGACGAGCTGCACAGTTCAACCTTGCGCTAAAGAGCGCAGGCTGAAGGGTCTTCTCCTCCAGGCCGAGAGCATCCTCAAGAACACCAAAAACTTCCAATTCTCATAACTTGACCAAATCAAAACCAAATCTAGGTTTTCAAAGTTCTAACTTGAGTAAAATTGAATTCTCTTCCACATGGAAGCATCAAAACCCACAAAACCCCAACGAAAATAGATCAAAACCAAGGAAATCCAAAAATAATTAAAACTTTGATCTACAAAAATCAAAGCTTCAAAATGAAAATTTCCAAGTTCTAAACTAGTATAGGTTGAGGGGAAGAACATATTTTGACAAGTAATTTTGTAAGAAACATTGACAAAAATTTATGGATCCATCTCTTGAGCAAGTTGGTACTTGCCTTGGTTGGTGGAGGAAATAAATGAGAGAAAGTAATGAGATGAGAGAGGATGAGATGAGTTGTATATAAAGATCTTGAACCCAAGGGTTCATGATGAACCATTGGTGAACCAAAAATAGGTTACCCAAATGAGCCAAAACTGTAGGCCCAAATGCAGAAAATAAATTACGAAATAATATTTTGTCGAATATTTTGGGAAATGCATGAAGAAATACTGCATAATAAATATAATATAAATACAAGGTAAATACAATTTATCGATTTACGTATTAAAATACGTATTCCAGGATCGGGGAGTGACATAGGGTTAATTATGTATGACTTAACTCTTGCTAGTCTCGTATTTTGTATAACTAGCTTCATGATCATCTGAATATGTAATATTTGGGATGCCTTACTTTGTATGTCTGATGATCTAACATCTTGTACATTTATTTGCTTGCTTGAGATTGAGACACTAGGATTGTTCTTGACCATAGAGACTGATGTATTGTAGTTTAACCCTCATGCATCTAGACAGCCGTTACCATATTATGAGGTGGGTTGCACTTCAATGTACGTAGCTGGCTGTGTCTGTACTTCGCTCTCCAGTATTCTGGTTCTGGGGTGTGACAGAGACAAAAAAACTTTTTATTTTATTGATAATAGACATCATTTACAGACTCCATTACAATCGTGCTGTACGGGCTTTACAACATGACTCGATTACAAAAGAAATGCCGATGAGATAACCGTTCCATACATACACCTTTCATGTACAACAAAAGTATTCTAGCCACCTGGATGCGAGGGATGCCGAGACATGTTCCTTGGACTTGCGGAGAGTCTTCAAAAGTTCAGCGGCGGGGTCTTCGACGTGCGGTCGAAGCTTCAAAAGCACGAACATCGCCTAGCTAGTTGGCACGTTCTTCCTGATTCCTTGCACCTGCAAAGAGTGAGGGTCAGTACGATCATATTTATTGGCGAGTGGCTAATTAAACCCAAGCTCTGCATTTGGTTTAAGCAGTTTTATAAAACATGTTAGCTATATTTGTGATCTTTCTAACCATCTTGTTTGATTTGCATGTTAACATGTTTAAGGCAAGCAATTATCCAACTTTATCCCGTGTCACGTGCATTGATTCAAGCCGTGAAAGGGTGTAAAGGTCACTGGCAATGTCAAGCCATTACGGACTATAACTGGGTTAGATGGCGACCCTTTCGCGGTGGGTAGCGAGCCCGGTGCGAAAGTTTCCGAATAACCTACGCCGATGTAAGGTTGGCGGTTGATATACTCGTTCCTCCAGGGCCTAATCGGTTCCTTGGCATAGGCAACTGTTCGAGAAAACTACACCTTGTGGACAAGTTGTCAAATAACCGTTTTATAGAGTCTTAAAAAATACTCTCTCTTTTCTAGAACCTTATCATTTCTCTTTTATGTGCAAAACTAGTCTTTTTTTAAACTTAGTCAATTTATTCACTTTAGCAGTACCATTGCGATAAATGTTAATCGATTCATTCTTTTGTTTGCATAGGCTAAGTAAATTGGGAAATAAGAAAGCATACATCAGTTTTCGCGTACAATAGTTCAATAGCAAGAGTGCCGTGAAGAATCGTGCCATGATTTCTTTGATTCTACACTATGTTGACAAGCATTTCGTTTGTGTTTCATGTTTGATTTTGAAATAGAGGGTCGAGGCGAAGAAGGTCAGCCACTCACCTTAGACTTTGCTTCAGGCGAGGGACTGGCTGGCTGTGCAAACGTCGCCTACGCGATCACCTGCAATCGCATAAGCAACTGATTAGAACACTGTGTTATTCAAGAAGTTTCGATACAAATGCGAAGTTCGAAAATACAAGCCATAAAAATCCATCAAAAACATTCGCAAAAATGCATTCACGAAAACCAAAGCCAAAGCCAAAGCAAGTACGGCATAAAAACTAGAGCAACGGGAGGTCTCTCCTGACTCAGCCGCAGAGCCAATCCTTGAGGCACAACCCGCTGAATGTGGGAGTTGATTCCGAAGAAGCCTTTCCATAACGAGAAAATAATCTTAATTCAATCGTTCCCGTTCGAACGATTCAGCTAATTCCAACCTATCGGTCCCGACCGAATCGATAGCGACAGTGTTCCTTTATCGCTCACCCCGTAGACAGAAACGGGGAACGATGTAGGGACGGTGCACTAAAATATTGATAGCAGCCCTCCTTGCGGTCCACAATCATAAGATCCCGAGAACTCTCTCATGTCTTCGTCTGTGACTTGTGTCTTTCCTTTCCGTAGGAAGCCACCAGATCTAGCGAACTCTTACAACGATTCCACTTACTTGCGTCGGACCTCCTTATTCAATAAGCTACTTTTAACTGCCTCTATTGTGACAACTCCATCAGGTACGGAGTTGCTCACCGACACCACCAACGTCTTCCAACTTTTCGGTAGAGAACTCAAGAGCAGTAGGGCCTAAAACTCATCATCAATCACCTTCTTTATCGTAGACAGCTGATTGATGATATCCTGAACCTCATTCAGAAGTTGTGCCACTGGGGCACCCTCCGTGTACTTTAAGGTGACGAGTTGACGAATAAGAAATGCCTTGTTGTCATACGTCTTTCTTTCGTACAGCGAATGCAGCTTCTCTAACAATACCTTTGTCGAACTCTCCATGGACACGTGGTGAAACACCGAATCATCAAACTATTGGCGGATGAATCCAACGGCCTTCCGATCCAGTCATTTCTAGTCTTCAGCAACTTTGTCCGTTAGCTTTGTGTTGTCGCCCTCTAACGGACCATACAAATTTCTTGCACCAGTGTAGATCTTCCATCATTGGCTTCCAAATCGTCCAGTTTCCCCCTATAAGCGTGATCATACGAGTGTTCATCTACTCCGTAGACATGGTTGCCAGAACCTCCAAAGCTCTGATACTAATTGTTGGATATCAGACCAAAATGAATAGAAACTTCGCTTTGATACCAATTGTTGGGTGCGTGCGGAAGCATTTGCTAACCCAACTGATAAAAATTGTAACACCCAGTTTTCTAAATGAGGGTAATTTTGAAATTTTGTGATTTTAATTATTTATTAATGATATTTAAATCATGACATGATTTTTGGTGATTTAAGATTATTTTAAAAACTATTTAAAACCATAACTTATGATTTTGATGTTTTGCTAGTGAAACCCTAGAGACTGTCTAACCTAGAGCCCAACCATGTGATTAGGATATTTTATTTGTTATTTTGGCTTAAGGGTATTTTGGTCATTTTAAAAATTTTGGATTTATGTTGAATTATTGGAGTGATGGTTGTTATTTTTGACATTTGCTAGTTGAGACTTTGGAGAGTAACCTAGATGTTGACTCTAGCTATGGTGACTTGAATAGCATGGTGTTGGCCCATTCCATGGTCACACTCGATTTTAATAATCGACATGAACTTAAGTCAATACATAAAATATACGAACTGCTGCTAATCATTTCAGGACGTGTGAAATCAATATCAACAAGCGTCGTACTACTGTATCATCAAGCACATAAATCATCAATCTAAAGATTACTTTTATTGGGATCAAGTCCGAGTCATTTTACAATTTATTATGTATTTTATCTTTATTGAGTCTAGGATTTAAATTGTAAGATCGAATAGGTAATACTGGCTTAAGTTAATCTCAGTCCACATTTCTATAAAGCCTACATAGTCTCATTCCATTTTTCCAAAAGTTCTAAATCATTTTTGCAACAGAATTTGACAAATATTCAAAATTCTCCTAGACAGAACTCAAATCGAGTTCGACCCAAGTTCGGTCCGAACTCTGCCCGAGTTCGATCTATTTGAATTCAAATATTCGTTGCCTCCAAATCTGCAAGCAACGTTCATATCCAAAATCTTTGCGTCAGAACTCTGCCAGAACTCTGCCCGAGTTCGGTCTCAGAAAACACCTATAAATAGGAGAGAGTTTTCATTTAAAATCACTCATTCATTCTTCATCTTCTCTTCTCTATTCAATAAGTGTTTTCACCCGATCAAAAGTTTTCATATCACACCTATACTCCTCTTAGCCAAAATCCTGTAATATCTATTTCGATCTAGAGTCTTTTGGTGTTCAAGAGTTGTAAAGAGGTTGTTCAAATTATAACAGTTATCTTTGTTGTGGAGCCCGTCGTGCGCTCGTCACCAACCACGGTGTTGTGAAGTTGGTCGTGCACTTGTCACCAAGCACGGTGTTATAAGAGACTGCAAGCTCTCAATTAGCTTGTGCCTTAGTGGATTAACATCGAGCAAGAGTACTCGAGACTGGATTAGTCCTCTTAGAGGGATACCAGTATACATCGCTGTGTCACTGAGTTTGATCTCTCTCTATCTCTTGTTATATTTTACTGTCTCTTATTTACTGCCATAGTTATAGTTTAATTTTTTAATTAGTGATTATTTTCTGCTGCACACGCACACACTCTATTCATCCCACCTCTAGAGGTGCTCAACGGTCCTATAATTGGTATCAGAGCATGTAATATTCTAATATAACAAACCTCAAAGAGTATATATGGCAGCCGTGAAATCAATATTCAACGGTGAAGGGCAATCCACAAATAGACCCCCACTATTTGATGGTACAAATTATACCTACTGGAAAACACGGATGACTTTCTTCTTAAAGTCTCTTGACTTTGATCTTTGGTCTATAGTTGTTGACGGTTATAAGAAACCGACACCTATAGTGGTTGACGGCCAGCTTGTAGACATGCCTCATGACAAATATACAGAGGCTGAAAAAGCAAAGGCTAGTAGATGCTCGTGCCATCAATGCACTATTATGTACAATTGACAAAATGGAGTTCAACAGAGTTTCAACCTGTAAAACGTCTCAGGAGATTTGGAAACTTCTTGAGGTAACTCATGAAGGTACTTTCCAAGTGAAGGAATCTAAAATTAGTAGACTAACATAGGAATATGAATCTTTTAAAATGAAACCCGTTGAGTCAATTACACAGATGTTCACACGTTTTCTTGCTATTACTAATCCTTTCTAATCTTTTGGTAAGGATTACAGTAATCATGAGAAGATCAGAAAAGTGCTACGGGCTCTAACCAAGAACTGGAACCCGAAGGCAACAACAATCATTGAAGGAAACGATCTCACCACCATGTCTCTGAAAACACTGATGGACAAGCTCATGACCCATGAGCTTGATCTACAAGAGTTTGAAGAAGCAACTCAAAAAAGTCTATTGCCTTCAAAGCTCAAGCTAGAAAATCTACATGCAATGATTCCGATGAAGAATCATCAAGTGCTGATGAACAAGCCCTACTAGTGAAGAACTTCAAAAAATTCCTAAAGTTTGAGAAATCAAACAGAAGGAAGAGAGATATCCAAGAAAGCAATGAAGATGAAACCATATGTTGTGGATGCAAGAAGTCAGGGCACATGAAAAAGGACTGTCCAACTTCGAAGAAAAGCAGTCCATATGACAGATCAAGATCAAGCAGAAAAGCAACAACCAGTCGAAAGTATGCTAACACAAGCATCTGGCATGAAAGTGATGCCAGTGATACAGAGAAAGAAGACAGACCCTACGGAAATACCAATGTCTGTCTTATGGCTTTTGATAAGGTATCTTCAAACCCTTTGTATGATGATTTTACTTTCGATGAATTAGAAAATGTCTTTAGTGAATTACTTGAAGATCACAGAACTGTGCTTGATAAGTATAAGCAATCTCGAAAAGAGATTAAGACATACACAACCGAGATAGCTAGACTGGCCAATCTTATTGAAGATATTAAAGAGACGTCTACTACCGGTAACACGGAAGAGATAGCCAAACTCAAGGTAGACTATCATGAGGCTATCCTCAAGGTTGATAAGAAAGAAAAAGACTATGTCAAAATACAACAGTTATGTGACATAGAGAAGAAAAAGAAGCACTTAGTCACAGAACAAAGACTCTCAGACATGACTGCTAAATATGAAGAGTCTGTTGCGATTTCTAAAAAGTTAGAAATCAAGTTAGGCAAATAGGCAATACCTGTGACACAGCCTAAGTTTAGTCCTAATGCTAAGCATACACCTAAGAGGACTAAAAATCAGAAAGCACGAAGAAAATACGACTATCACCATGCTTTCACTTATAGGTTTTCCAAGAAACCAAACAAGCATGTCAACACAGTTTCTACTACCACTGGTTCTAAACTTACTTGCACATATTATGGTACACATGGACACATATCACAGTATTATTTAGCAAGAAAACTTATTGACAATCATACTTTGTTTTGGAGACCTAAGACTAATCAATATGGACCCTTCAGTAAATGGGTACCAAAGGATTCATCTACTTGTTTTGTAGGTGGACCCTCAACCCTCTCATACTAGATAGCGGATGTTCGCTGCACATGACTGGTGATGCATTTTTGTTCGCCACGCTATCGATGAAGAAAGAAGGATACGTCTCCTTAAAAAATAACTTGAGAGGTGATATTATTGGTAACGGCACTGTTGGTATATCTCCATATCCTGGAATAAAGGATGTTTGTCTAGTCATAGAATTGAAATATAACCTACTAAGCATAAGTTATTTGGCTGATAATGATTATGGCATCAATTTTGTAAAAGACAAATATACCATATATGATATGTCATCTGGTAATCCCGTATATGAAAGGATTAGAAAAGACAATATTTATGTTTTCTTTTTGGAGAGTACTAATAATACAGGAAGATGCCTAGTAGCTAATCTAGATGAAAGCTGGCTATGGCATATTAGACTAGGATATACAAATATGGACACTATCTCACGACTGAGCACTAAGAAGTTGGTAAAAGGACTCCCCGAGATTCCATTCAAGAGAGATATGGTATGTGCTGACTGTGAAAAGAATAAAGCACATAGGTCTACATTTAAATCCATCAACACTGTAAGTACTTCTGGACCTTTGTAGTTGATACATATAGATTTATTTGGTCCTAGTAGAGTCGCTAGTCTTGGCGGTAAGCTCTACGCTTTTGTTATTGTTGATGATTTCTCTCATTTTACTTGGGAGTACTTTTTATCAAACAAAAGTGATGCTATTTTTGATTTCAGATATTTTGTAAAAAGGTATAAAACGAAAAAGGCTTCATGATTACTCGTATCCGAAGTGATCATGGTGGCGAATTCGTAAATTCTGATTTCAAAAAGTTTTGTGATGATAGTGGGTATTACCATGAATTTTCTTGTCCTAAAACTCCTCAACGGAATGGTGTTGTGGAGCGAAAGAACCGTACTCTAAGCAAAATGGCTAGAGTTATGCTGAATCAGCATAATCTTTCTAAATATTTTTGGGCAGAAGCTGTTAGTACAGCCTGTCATGTTTTGAATAGGGTGTTAATTCGACCTATCTTGAAGAAAACACCATATGAACTTTGGTTTGGAAGGATTCCAAACATTTTTTATTTCAAAGTTTTTGGATGTCGCTGTTTTATCCTGAACACCAAGGATAACTTGGAAAAGTTCGACTCTAAAGCAGATGAAGGGATATTTCTCGGATATGCTGCTAAGTATAAGGGATATAGAATTTTCAATAAAAGGTTTATGATTGTTGAAGAATTAATTAACGTTACTTTTGATGAGCTCAATAGTCAGAGATCTAGCGACTGTGATGATGAAGATGTACAAGCAAAAACTGAGAAGAGTCCTGTGGAAGATCTGACTCAAAATTTTGATTCATTAAAGTTCTTACCAGATCATCCAGAGACACTCATCATAGGTGATGTATCAAAAGGTGTAAGTACACGCTCCTCTCTTAGGGATTCTAAAATAGCAGCAAATGTAGCTTTCATTTCTCAAATAGAACCTAAGAATATAGAAGATGCCTTTTCTGATAAATTTTGAATTAATGCCATGCAAGAGAAACTAAATCAATTTGAGAGAAACTAAGTTTGGGAACTCATTCCTAAACCTATTAGTCAATCGATAATTGGTACCAAATGGGTGTTCCAAAATAAACTTAGTAAAGATAGACAAGTTCTACGCAACAAAGCACGTCTAGTAGCACAAGGTTATAATCAAGAAGAAGGTATTGATTATGACGAGACATATGCTCCTGTTGCTAGACTAGAAGCCATCCGCATATTTTGCACATTTGCATATTTTAATAATTTTAAATTATTTCAAATGGACGTGAAAAGTGTATTTTTGAACGAATTTTTAAAAGAGGAGTTTTTTGTGAAACCACCCCCTAGTTTTAAAGATTTTCAAAAACCTGATCACGTCTCCAAGCTTAAGAAAGCACTCTATGGACTCAAACAGGCACCTTGTGCTTGGTATGAACGCCTAAGTGCCTTCTTACTTGATAATGGTTTTTCAAAGGAAGAGTTGATACAACTTTGTTTATCAAATCTTCAAATGATGACATTCTTCTTGTACAAATATATGTTGATGACATTATATTCGGTTCTACTAATAAAAAACTTTGTCAAGAGTTTGCTAAGTGTATACAGAATGAATTTGAGATAAGTATGATGGAAGAGCTAAACTTCTTCCTAGGACTCCAGATCAAACAACACTCAAAGGAAATATTCATCAATCAAGCCAAGTATATGAAGGACATACTGAAAAAGTACGACTTCGATAATATAAAGCCAATCGGAACTCCTATGGCTACCTCCACAAAGCATGATATTGATGAAAGTGGTAAACCTGTCGACCAGCATAAGTATCGAGGTATGATTGGTAGTTTATTATATTTAACTGCTAGTCATC
The DNA here is from genome assembly GCA_029216955.1 of Iris pallida. Taxonomy (NCBI): domain Eukaryota; kingdom Viridiplantae; phylum Streptophyta; class Magnoliopsida; order Asparagales; family Iridaceae; genus Iris; species Iris pallida. Next base: position 2,802,792 of record JANAVB010016193.1, on the reverse strand, counting down.
CTGGTATTATGTTCAGTGTTTGCATCTGTGCACGATACCAGGCAAATCCTAAGAAATCACACCTAAGTGCCGTTAAGCGTATCTTTCGATACCTTAAGGGAACTTCTACAGTCGGCTTGTGGTATCCTAAAACCAAATCCTTTGACCTGATAGGTTAATCGGATGCAGATTTTGTAAGATGCAAAGTAGACCGTAAAAGTACCAGCGGCACGTGTCATTTCCTAGGAAAGGCCTTAGCCTGTTGGTTTAGCAAGAAGTAAAATTCCATAGCATTATCAATTACTGAGGCTGAGTATATCGTCGCAGGACGTTGCTGTGCTCAAATTTTGTGGATGAAACAAACCCTAGAAGACTACAATCTGCACTATACTAAGATTCCCATTTATTGTGATAACACTAGCACCATTAATCTGACTAAGAACCCTATATGTCACTCACGCACAAAATACTTTGCGATACGTCATCACTTTCTACGTGATCACCAACAACACGGGGATATCTGCATAGAGTTTATTGACACAGATCATCAACTAGCGGACATTTTCACAAAACCACTGGCGGAAGACCGTTTTAACATAATGAGGCAAGAGCTCGGTATACTTGAATTTTCAGATTCATCGTGTAGTATGGTAATTAAATTAAATAAAATGACTCAAAACTTTGAAATTTATTTAAACGGAAATTATTTTGGGTACAAGCCGAAAGGGCCCTTCTGTCATACAGGTGTAAATAGCCTGAAGCGACATGGTACACTAGTCTTCGGACAACCGCTAGCTGGATCCGGCCTCTACAGCTAATCCAAAGTAATAAACTTTATTAAATGTAGAAGTCAACAGTCATAAAGTTACAATTTAAAACACCAAAACTGTATTTATGACCTCGGAAATACAAATAGCCGAACTCTGACCGAGTTCGGACCGAATTCGGGCCGAGTTCGGGCGGCGCTGTTCAGCTACCAGAATCGAATAGCCGGCCCTAGCCCTATATAAACCCTTCCATTCTTCTTCTTTTTCACACAACCAACTCGTGAAAAACCATCTACTACCCCCAAAACTTCTTCCTCATCCCTCCCTTCAAGCTTCCACGGAGTTCTAGTGGGCTACTCTACTTCATCTTCTTCCTCCTTTCTAAGGTACTTCAATTTTTTTCCTCTCTTCTATGGCTCCCAAGCGTCAGAGAAGACAGGTTGATCCCTCACAAGCAGGATCTTCCTCGTCCGACTACGTCCTTACTAGTCTTTTCAGTCCAGCTAGACCATTAGGGTCTGATGATTTTGACTCTGGTTTATTCCCTGACAAAGAGTTTTCAGACCTTTGGTTTGATTCATTTTCTGGTCGTAAAATATGTGCTGGAGCTTGCGTAAACTTTACTATATTTTCTGAATACGCTCCAATATTTGACCATCTCGGCTATCGTGACTTCTTCGAAGTAGCCGAGAACATCTACGATAATGTTGTCCGTATGTTTTACTGCAACTTGCAGGTAAAACCAAACGAAAACTTCTATGCTTGTATTGTTGGGCAAGAATTGGAGTTCAGCGCCACCGATATCAGCGAATATTTCCATGTTCCTGATGTAGGTGAAGCTCTAGTGGATATCCATTATATCCAATTTCTAGAAGGTGTCACTCTCGACTCCTTCAAAGAACTATTTTGCCATCCAAGACCTGTTCCTAGAAGAGTCTTTTCCAAAGATCTTAACCAAAACTTCTATGAACTCCATCGATACTACCAAAATACAGTAAATTAGCGACCGAAAATTAGCGACGGAAATTTTCCGTCGGAGTTAGCGACGGCTTTGTGGCAACTAGCCGACAGATTACCGACGACAAGCCGTTATATTTTTTTATTTTATTTTTAGGGGGAGGAAAGGTTGCACATCCGTCGCTAGGGCGTCGGAGATATAGCGACGGATAGTCAGCCGTCGCTATGCAGTCGATTATTTGGCGAGAATTGTGTGGAGAATTGGCGGGACAATTCTTCGACTACGTAGCGACGGATATTCAGTCGACAAGTATCAAAAATAGCGACTAACGGACGACGGATTAAAATTCGTCGCTAGTCCGTCGCTACATATACGTTCCAGACTTAAACTGAAACGGGAAGGAAACTTTTTGCATTCCCCCCAAATTCACTCTCTCTCCTCTCTCTCTCTCTCTCTCTCTCTCTCTCTCTCTCTCTCCCGCGGCTTCGGTGATCGACGTCGGCGTCCCCTCCTCTCTCTCTCTCCTGAAGGTAATCCTCTCTCTCTCTCTCTCTCGATCTCTCTCTCTTTCTTGCGGTGTCGTAGGGGCGTCGGGGGCTGGGAGGCGGGCTTGGGGCGGGGGCGTCGGGGGCTGGGCGGCGGGCTTGGGGCGGGGGCGTCGGGGGCTGGGCGGCGAACTTGGGACGGGGCATCGGGGTCTGGGCGGCAGGCTTGGGACGGCGGAGGGCTTTGCTTCTCAAATTCATCTGAGTTTATTTATTGGCTAAATAATGTGTTATCCATATTGGGTGTTATCCATTAGTTTGGTGGTGTTTGGATTAGTAAATGTGAATATGGGATTTGGGCCACCGTCAGAGAGTAGTAGCATCGGGACCGACCCTCCTGTCCCTACAGAAGACCTCAACCAGATTGAGCCTTCGTATGTAAAGTGGCTGATAGAATGGTACATGTCTCAACGCAACTATGATCCCTAGCTGTGAGGATTCATCGTCCGACTTGCGGTCTTTACTAAGGCCAAAGTCGTTTTCCTATATGTTTTGGAATATTTGTGGAAATTTTGGAATATTTGTGGGAATTTTGGAATATTTGTGCTATGATCGGATTATAACGACGGATACTAGGTTACTCTTCAGGATAATTGATGTCTATTTTATATTAATTTGGTTTGGTCTATATGATTCTTGGATAATTGGTGTGCATTAAATTCGTATGTGCATATTTGGTCTATGTGATTCTTGGATAATTGGTGTGCATTATATATTTGGTCTATGTGATTGTTGGATAATTGGTGTGCATTATATATTGGTTTGGTTTATGCATATTTTTGCGAACAGGAAAAGTGCTGCATTTTTTTCAAAAAAATCTCATTTAGCGACGGACTAGTGACCGGTTAGCGACGAATATTTCCAGTTTCCGACTACTGTTCGACGGCATATCCGTCGCTAACTGGAGATTTTTAAAATATTTCCAGGTAGCGACGGGTGGTCGATGAAATATCCGTCGATAACGTTCTGGTGGTATATAATTCGACAGAATGGCGACGACTTATCCGTCGCCATGGTTCTGGAAATAGCAAGCATTTTTAGAACATGGTCGACGGATAATCGGTCAGTATTCCATCACTAATCCATCCTTTGTTAGCGACGGTAATCGACGGAATAGCGACGACTCATCCGTCGCCATGGTTCTGGAAATGCCCAGCATTTCTAGAACATGGTCGACGGATAATCCGTCAGTATGCCGTCGCTAATCCGTCCTTTGTTATCGACGGCGATCGACGGAATAGCGACGGAACGATACACTCTGATACGCTATTACGACGGTTTACCGACGGACCATTACGTCGCTAGTGTTTATATAGTTCAGTATTTAATACTTGAAATGGACGAAAGTCCGTCGAAAAGTAGTCGCTAATGCTTCGTATTGTGAAGTCGAAAAGCCGTCGCTATTCCGTCGCTTGACGACTACGTAGCGACGGACCTTTATTAGCAACGAGCTAATTGCCGACAGATTATTTTAGCCAAGACCCGTCAGTGATCGGTCGCTAATACAAATTCTCGTCGGACGGACGACGGATCTGGCCGTCGCTAAATCGACAAATTTTGGTAGTGCGATTTATTTTTCCAGTTCTTCTTCCAAAGAAAGGATCATCTGATGAGATCACTTTCTTAGAACTGTCCGCCATGTATCATATCTACTTTGGTATTTCTTTTTCTATCCCCAAGACCATGATGGCCTGGATGCTGAACTGTAGAAATGTAGGACGCAACCTGGTCTATCCTATGCACTTAGCCTCCATCTTTCGAAGGTATGAAATTGTTCTTCAAACCTGTGCCTACTCCTCCACAGTCATAGAGCTCAGCAGATCTCGTCGATACCCTACTCCACCTCTGCCTCCTGGAGCTCAGCCTGCTCTAGATGTTGTTGCTGAGGCACCTCCTCCTGATGCTCCTGCTCCAACTCCTGCTCCAGCCCCTACTCCGGGTTTTGACCCAAAATTTTATCAGCAGTTTGATGACTTTGTTGCTCTCTCTGCGCAACGTCATCAGAGCTACCTTGACTCAGAGTTCCGCCACATCACCCAGGCTCAGGTGTTGCGGAATGGCATTGCAGATCTCCACTGGAGTCTCTCACAGGATCCATCACATCCAGTGACCATCCTTCCTCACCCAAGCTTCCCAGGACCCAGGTTCGGAGATGAGTCGACTTTCCCTTACTTCGATCCTACTGCTGCTTACTTTCCTCCGGATGCTCCTGGCGATGACGAACCCACTATGTGATGCGGACTTGAGCTGGTGGATAGTGGATAGGATGTTAGCTGATGATCTATCTTATGATGTAGTTTTTATTTTCTTTTGTCTAAACTTTTTAGTTAGACAGCTTATTAGCACTTTATGATGATGATTGTATCTTTCCTTCAATTTTATGCATGATATTATCAGTTTATTTCAGTACTAGTTATCTTTTTATGCACTTTGTGTTATTTGGTTATCTCGTTAGCTTTACTTTGTTTATTTGTTGAAAATTGTTTGCTTCACACATTACGGGAGAGCCAAAGCCATTTTTATATTGACAAAGGGGGAGACAGAGTACATACCAAAAATCAAAAATCAGAGAAAGCGTACAATCCAAAACAAAACTAATTTTTCAGGTACATTTTATTTGTTCTATTTTTAGATATATTTTGGTATAAGACTCAAGTTTGTCAATTATCAAAATAGGGGAGATTGTTGGTCTATTCCATGGTCAAACTCGATTTTAATAATCGACATGAACTTAAGTCAATACACAAAATATACGAACTGCTGCAAATTATTTCGGGACGTGTGAAATCAATATCAACAAGCGTCGTACTACTACATCATCAAGCACATAAGTCATCAATCTGAAGATTACTTTTATTGGGATCCAGTCCGAGTCATTTTACAATTTATTATGTATTTTATCGTTATTGAGTCTAGGATTTAAATTGTAAGATCGACTAGGTAATATTGGCTTAGGTTAATCTCAGTCCACATTTCTATAAAGCCTACATATTCCTATTCTATTTTTCCAAAAGTTCTAAATCATTTTTGCAACAGAATTTGACAAATATTCAAAATTCTCCTAGACAGAACTCAAACCGAGTTCGGCCCGAGTTCGGTCTGTTTGAATTCAAATATTCGTTGCCTCCAAATATGCATGCAACGTTCATATCCAAAATCTTTGCGTCAGAACTCTGCCAGAACTCTGCCCGAGTTCCGTCTCAGAAAATACCTATTAATAGGAGAGAGTTTTTTATTTCAAATCACTCATTCATTCTTCATCTCTTCTCTTCTCTATTCAATAAGTGTTTTCACCCGATCAAAAGTTTTCATATCACACCTATATTCCTTTTAGCCAAAAGCCAGTAATATCTATTTTGATCTAGAGTCTTTTGGTGTTCAAGAGTTGTAAAGAGGTTGTTCAAAGTACATCAATTATCTTTGTTGTGGAGCTGGTCGTGCGTTCGTCACCAAGCACGGTGTTATGAAGTTGGTCGTGCACTTGTCACCAAGCATGGAGTTGTAAGAGACTGTAAGCTATCAACTAGCTTGTGCCTTAGTGGATTAACATCGAGCAAGGGTACTCGAGACTGGATTAGTCCTCTCAGAGGGATACCTGTATACATCGCTGTGTCACTGAGTTTGATCTCTCTCTATCTCTTGCTATATTTTACTGTCTCTTATTTACTGCCATAGTTATAGTTTAATTTTTTAATTGATGATTATTTTCTGCTGCACACGCACACACTCTATTCACCCCCCTTCTAGAGGTGCTCAACGGTCCTACATGTGGTGGGACCCTAATCTAAATTAAGTCAACCCAAGTTAAGTAATTTGGAATCAAGTTTCATATAGGAAAATAAATGATTAGGTTCATGGACTTTTGACTTAAGGAGTGATTTTCTTTAACATTGAAACTTGGCCCAAGTCCATTAGTCATAACCTTAATCCTAATTCTTTCCTTTATGGCCGGCCACAAAGGGATCCCCGCCCTATATAAACTCTCTTCCTAGTTCTTGCCTCATTTGTATCAACACAACTTTTGGAAAGAGAGAGGTATTTGTCCATCTTCCCAAATTCATAACTCCTTCATTTTAATTCCTTTTTAACTCTAGTTTCTTGCATTAGAACCTAATCCTACTCTATTTTCTGTTCATGGAGAAAAATCTCAGATTTTGTACAATTTGAAGCTATTGGCTTGCAAGGAGAATTATCCTATTTGGGGCTTTTTCCTTGTCATTGATACTCTATAGGTAAACCATTTAAACTATATTTTAATCCTAATTTCTTTGCATAATATCCTAGATCTAGGTGTCCCCTAGCTGTGGTGTGTGATTGGTGAAATTTTACATTGATTTCGTGTCCGTATCAGACGCGTATCATAATCTAGTTCTAGGTGTTTGATAAAATACCACAAAGGGAATTTATTTGCTGTTTTTGAAACGTGTTTGAATGGAAATATTGATTTATGTGCATATTATGGTTTCCCCATGGACTGAGTCAAATTTGAGCCGTGTTCGTATCCAAACAGGACACGAACACGCTTACTGTGTACGCGCGGACAGTGTCCTGCTACCCGACACTGAGTTCTCCCTACTCAGGACACGTGGACACAAAAAATTTAGGGTGGATATCGGGCCAATGACTGACATTAACCTCCCAAAGTTTGGGATCCAATGATTCACCACACGAGGAGAAATTTATCCCGTACTGGATTCACATTGTGCGCGTATAGTAGGAAATTCCTTACTGACACGCGTCTCGTGTCCGCACAGGACACGACGTGGACACTTCGTGGTGTGTTCAGTGTGTAGCCCTAGTGCTGGGCTACAAATGGACATGACCACGTGGACATACGTGTCGTGTGTCGTGTCTACGAATGCGATGAACACGTGCACGAGACTGTGCATTGTTTCGATGTACACGAGTGTGGGAATTGTCTTGGACACGTTTTTGTCTAGTTTATGGACACTAGGACATATGTAGAACACATTCACATATGACACATCATTTACCAACCAATTATTTGGGTTATCAATTGTATTTTGAATTCGAAAATCGGGTTTCCCCAATTTTTCTGATACTAGGGCTGATATTCGAATTTCTGAGATTTATTTGTGTTTAAACTAATTTTGAATGATTAGATTATCATATTAGATCACATTTTATATCTGAGAATTAAATCTACATGTTAGGATTCATGTTAGTATTTGATCATGGGTTTTCGAAATGTCGTGAACTGTCAAACCTGGAACTGATACACTGATTTCTCATATAGTCACACACACATGTACCCAATGACCTGAGAACATGTACACACACACCACTGTATGCTGCCACACACACACACACACATGTGTACACAAACCCAGGACACCATATAGCTACTGATATCTATACACACACACTCAACTGCTTACTGATTTCTGAAATTTCATACACACACACACACATGTGTACACTGATCTGCTAACACCCTATATACACAAAAAACCTGACACCCTATATATATATCTACCATACACACACACCACTATTACATTCACACACACATCACCTAATCTAACATACACACATGTACACTCAACCTGTCACAAATCTGGAAACACACACCCTATATCTACTGCTACCTTATACACACTCACACTCACATTTTAACACACATACACATATGTACACACAAACTGGAAACCACATACACACTCACACACCCATGTCACATTGAACTGTCATGCAAACCTGAGAACAAGGAACACCCACATTACTACTACCACCTACAATACACACACACATGCACTCTAAAACTGAGAACACCCCCTCTTTACTGCTATACACACACACATACATTGAGACACACACACACAGGAAAATCTAAGAACACACCACTGTTATGTACACACACATGACACACACACACATGTATATCACTGTCACCCTATATCTCTCTCTATATATGTATATATATAATATCTCTAAACCTTGCTAGATAATAATGTAATATGTATATATGTATATTGCCTATATTAATTTAGTATATATAAATGTGGTAAATATATATATGAGTGCATGCCAATATAGATTGTATATAGCATATAGCCCTATGTGATTCTTCCTATATGTAAAACTATGAATACATTATGTGTATATGAGTATGTATATACCTATGCTTGTATGCATGTAAATAGAAATGTATGTATCTATCTATATATATAGTGTAATGTACAATATAGAGTAATATATATATATATATATATATATATATATATATATATATATATATATATATAAAATATATATATATATATATATATATATATATATATATATATATATATAATGTCATGTATGTTGGTAAGCATATATGAATGCAATATGCATATATGAATGCAAGTGGGAATACATGTATGTATGCAAACATGAATGCAAGTATCTAATGTATGCATGTAGGTAACTTGATGTAGTGTAGCATAGGCATGCATGATATGTAATATAATTCAATAATGTATGAAATGTATGTATTCATATAGTATCTATTTTATTATTATGCATTGTTGTGGTTCAGATTGCCATGTGATTGTGTGTGAGTGCTAGCCTAGGCTTGGTTAGGTCTAGTGAGACTTATTAGACTTGTTTGGGCTAGGACTTGACCTAGTTGACCTAGTTTGACTAGTGTGGTTGGCTAGAGTTGACCAAGTGTTGACTTTAGTCTAGTTTGACCTAGACAGCATGCAGATGCATTGTACATTTCATTTATCATCCCCTATATACATCTTGACTTGTGTTGCTCTAAATAGGAGTCAGATACCTCATCTCGGACAGTATATTCTCACAGATATTTCTATCGCAGGCGAGTACATTCTCTGATCATTTCATAACTTGTTTAGGATTATATTCTTGTTCTAGATTACCTTATTTGATGTTGTCACGATATTATCACGGATTGGTACTATATGGATCCCTTTATTGAGATGTTATCCCCTTCGGGAGCATCAGATACTTTATGTCATGTGTTTTATGTACATCATGTATTTCTTGCTCTTATGTTATTCATGTATACTCATGTGTTTCATATACGTTTATGTACGCTCGTGTACTCTCATGTGCTCTCATGTACGGCCATGTTTCTTATGTGCTTCATGTGTAACCTATACTTCATGTGTACCCCTTTATGGGCCTTCATATAAAATTCATGTGCACTCAGTTTTGAGCCTCATGTATACTTAATATACACCCATCTATGGGCTTTCATGTGAAAATCATGTGCGTAAAATAACTTGTCTGGATCCTTGTGTATTGATTGGGGTATGGGGGAGTATAAATAATCATATGAACAATTCCAAAGTAGTATAACCATGTGAGCCTCTTTAGTATATTCATGTGCAAATCCAGCCGTTCGCATGCCAATTTTGTAGTCTACATCACTAGTCACTGATAGTTCTCTACTTATAGTAGATATTTCTATTACAGTTCTCTCTTTTATATCATGTACATTTCTTCAGCTTTCATGTATCGTACTCTTTTACATGTTTATATTTTCTAACCTGTTATGATCTGTGTGAGATGTATTGTGCTCGCTCCTGTCCTGACTGGACCTGTTGAAAATATTACAGAGGATCATGAGGAACCCTGTACCCTTTATTATGGAGCTTGCCTAGATGACACTCGCGACCTAGACCCTTGGGAGGTTCAGGCAGCTGCTGATGATGACACCCATGCATAGTATAGATAGTTTAGACTGTTCTTGCTTTTCATGTCAGTTGTTGTCTTTGATTTCAGAGTTGTATTATTTTAGATATGTTGAGACTTGTGTTTGTTAACTTTAATTTATTTCACTTCTGTTGTACCTCAGTTTTGAGGATTTTTTTATCTATTTATCGTGCTATATTCTACCCCTAGATTGTGATTGAGTTGTACCTTCTGTGACTTGGCCTCCAGTTAGAGAGTATTCATTTTGTGTTAGTTATGTTCATGACCTAGAACAGCGTTCTACCGCCGACACTGCGGCGTAGGCTGGACGTACCCACTTCTCGTGCCCCTACACTGGATGCGGGTCGTGACAAAAATTAACCCCCGTCTAATGGACACCAAGCACAAAATAAAGATAAGTATATGACGGTGACGAACATCACCTAGAATTCCAACTTTAATAACTCAGATAAAACTAAAAGATTGATAGTACTCATGTTGAACCCTTTGTCCTAATATGTTCAATCCCCTCACCACTCTCAAGAATAAAAACAGAAGATTATAATTGAAATCACTTACCAACCCATAGTAATCTTCCTAAACGAAATTGATGACTCCTCGATTAGATCTTTTCTTCCTTCTATCTTGGATGACAAATTCCTAAGAACAAAGTACGAACTTTTTCTTAGATTTTCTTGAGGACGAGCACCCTGAATCTTTACTTTGTGATGTGCTTTGTGCCTTGTAACACCCAGTTTTTCAAATGAGGGTATTTTGGTCATTTTTAAAATTTTAGAATTTAATTTGAATTATTATTACTATTTATAATTAATGTGATTTTTGAGTGATTTTTAGAATAATTGTTTTTGGTGTTTTAGAGACTTTGACTTAAGTTGACCTTGTAGACTAACCTAGTAGAAAACCTAGGTCTTGACTTTGTGATTAGGATTTGAAAACCTAGGTTGACTTAAGTTCATGAGTATTAACTCATTGGGTTTAATTTGGTGAAAGTAGGAGTTAGTTTGATATGGAAATGGCTTGTGAAGTCACAAGTCATTTTATGACTAATAGGCTTAATAGCCCATAGCCCACACCCATTGAACCAAGCCCTAACCCTAGAAATTCTGAATAGCCTCTTTGGTCAGCCCCTTCCCTATTTATATGCTCTTAAAACTAGGGTTCCTCTTTAGGAAACTTGCCATTTGGAAGAGGTGAGTCCCCAACTTTGTAAATCCTTAGAAAATCCATTTCTTCTCCAAATTCCTTCAAATAAATTGCAATAGGACCTAATTCCTATATGTTCTTGCTGTTGGTAATAAGTTTTGACAGGAAGGAAACAATTTGGAGAGCTTTTGGTGGTTTGAGAGATCCTTCTCTTTGGAGCTTTTTGGGAGCTTGTACACCTATAGGTATAATCCTATTTAATGCCCTTAAATTCTGTCAAAAATCATTTTAGGGATGCCCTAGCCCTCACCCAACTGTAGGGTAGGCTAACCCTAGGTTTTGGACTCGTTTCATGTCCGTATCGGACACGTATCAGAGTTAGATCTAGGTGTTCGACGAAATGTCTCAAAGGACATTTCGTTCTAGATTTTCGATTCTAAATGAATAGAAAATTAGCCCTAGGTGTCGTCTAAGGTTTTCCAGTGTCGTGTGTTGTATTGCGAGTCGTGTCGAGTCGTGGGGAACACGGGACACGCGAGTGCGGGCGCGCGCGCGCGGCACTGTAGCTCCCCTGCTACTCGGGGGCTACTGCGCGCTAGACATGCGACTTCGACACGTGATTTTTGGCGTAGGGATAGGGACACTGACTGACACGAGGCTCGCAAAGTTTTACGAGTCCTCGTGTCATGTCGGACACGTTATTCCGTGTGCACGGGGAAAGCACTGGTGCGTGCGTGGGCTGTGTGTATGTTCTGATGTTTAAATCGATTTTGAATGTTTTAAATTATGTTTAAATGATTGAATAGATCCTAAATGTCATGTTTAACCCCTGTTACATTATGTTACATATTAGTTTTAGGTTTAATGTTGTATATTGGATTCGAACATGAGAAATGGGGGTTATTTCTGATACTCACTGATACAGTGAGTTTCCAGTTTCGAAACCCATCTATTTTTCCCTGTCTTTATGTTATTTTTCACTAAGGATGATTCCCAAAAGTTACATCTCATATTAGCTTAGTTTTTGCATTCAATTAAAGGCCTTTGGTTGTGAATTTTATGTTTGGACTTTTGAGTTCATTGTCGAATTTGTACAAAAACCTGGGAATGTATTTCAAAACTGAGATTTCCTCCTCATTTGATTTGTATAGGCTGTTGACTGATTTATTGAGTGTGGGTTTTAGTTATGTTCAGTTTCAAAATCCTGAGAAATGGGACATTGGGTTGAAATCCCAGTTCCTTGAATAAACCTGAGTTTAACCCTCCTTAACTGTCATTTAAACTGATTTTCATTCCTTTTCTTTTCAAGAGCATTAGTTCATTAATTTCAAAACTGTCATTTTCATAACTGAGATGTGTGTTTGAATTGGGTATTGATTAGTTGTGTTGTCAGAAATTGAATGCCTGAGAATATTCTAAACCTGAGAATGAAATGTTCATTCTTGAATTGTTTACTTCCCAGTCTTTTTTCTTCCCTTTTAACTGTGGTGATTCACTGTTAAGACTTAACCTGGAATTAGTGATGTTTCAGTCCCTTTCACTGGTTTCATCAACCTGAGTTTTGGTCCTAAAAACCTGGGACTGCTAAACCATTTTTCTGTGTGTAATAACCTGAGTTTCATGCTATGTAAAACCTGGGATTTATCCCCTGTTGTTTTAGTTTCTTGAACATTACACACACCCACACCACAGATCATTCACAGATTCAGTCCTTGCTTACTGTTTCCCTGTTATTCAAGTAGTTTATGCACTGTTATTGCTTCCCATGTGTTCCAGTTAATATGTATAACCTGAGAAAAGAGAATCTTGAACCTAGAAGTACACTATTCATTGATTTCCTTCCTTGTTTATTTGACTGAAATCTGAGCTTACATTGAATCGATTTCATGAGTGGTACTGCAAACTGATTTTTCCTGTTTAAGTTGTAAACTGCTATTAAACTGACATTTTGTTTTATAACCTGGAATTTGATGTCCTTACATCCATGTTTAACCTGAGAGTATTAGGCTTAATTTGTTTCCTGTTTTAAGGAAACTAAGATTTGTTCCCAGTTTCCAATTAACCTGAGCATTGTGGACATTAGTCACATTATATGTTTCAATGTTCTTCCTTTTAACTGTTATGAGGACTGAGATTAAGTTCTAGAAACCTGAAATTCTTCTTCCCCTTAAATATGAGCTTTTATTTAGACTGTTAACTATGTATTGGTTGTGGACTGTTTTGATCCCTCACCCATCACTCACTGTTTTTAACTGTTATGGCATGTATCCTATCACAAACCCTCTACCTAGCACTTACACACATGTCCCCTACACTCACATCACTTCATGCTCACTGTTTTGCGCACAAGCCTAACACTCTAATACACACACACACACATACACTAGTATGTTGTTTCCTCTCATTTCATATGTATATGTATTTAGATTTTGAGTTTGTTATATATATAGGATTCCTATATATGAATGTGTATATATATTAGATATATATATAGTGTATGTGATACCATGATATAGTGTATTGTATATATATTATATGTATATGGGTTAGATATGGATATGGTTGCTTAGACTTGGCATAGCCTATTGGCCCATGGCCTAGTCTTCTAGCCTATGGCATGGTATGTCAGTGTGGAGTCTAGAATAGACTGTTTAGCCTTGTTAGGACTTAGAATAACTTGCTAGACCTAGATTGGACTAGTTTGACCTAGATTAGACTTGGTTGACCTAGTTTGACTTCTAGGGTTGACCAGAGTTGACCAAAAGTTGACTTTGGTCTAGATTGACCTAGATTCATGTAGAACGCTTTGTAGTGCATCTTATTACCATTCTGGACTTGTTGTGACTTGTGCTATTCTAATAGGAGCCAGACACCACTCCTCGGACAGTATTTTCATCTCAGACTTTCAGTTAGCAGGCGAGTACATTCTCTGATCATTTCATATCTTGTTTAGGATTATATTCCTGCTTTTGATTACTTTACATGATGCTGACACGTTAGAAACACGGATTAGTACTATATGGATCTAGTTGTGCGATGTTATCCACCTTAGCGGATACATCGGGTATTCATGTTCGTGTACTTTATCGGAAACATCGTGTACTCTTTGTATTTGTTATATTCGTGTACGAAACGTGTGAATCGTATATAATCATGTATTCACATGACCTTCGTGTACAATAACATAACGTAGCTGGATCCTTGTGTATTGATTGGGACGGGAGAGTAGAAGTGGTTATGTATTCAATCTAGTAGATTACTCGTGTACAAACCTCTGTAGATTATTCGTGTACAACATTCGTGCCGTCTACATAACTATCTTGTGCTCTGAATTACTAGCACTGTTAGTTCTCTATATATTGTAGCTATTTACTTACAGTCTCTCTCTTTTTATCATATTACTTCTTCAGATCCTGTATCTTACTCTCTAGCATGTTTATATTTCCTAACCAGTTATGATTTTGTTGAGATGTACTATACTCGCTCATGTCCTGACTGGACCTGTTGAAAATTTTATAGCGAATGATGAGGCTTTGGTGTCTATCCCTCTTGGTGCAGCAATAGACATCACTAGTGACTTGGACCTGATAGTAGTTGATGATACTTCTCTAGATTAGGGTTGTCTTTACTTTCTGGATCACTGTATTTAGATTTTGGAATATTTCTGAGTTATGTATTTATTTTAGTTACTTAGAATTCTGGATTTGTATCTCTGTGATGTTACATTTCTGGATGTTGTCTATCTTTATCTTTCTATCTCATTCCTGTTCTATCATAGATGTGGTTGAGTTATATTCTGTTATGTCACCCCATTCGGGGAGTATAACTGTATATTACCCTTATCTGTTAGATGTTATGACCTAGGACCGCGTTCTACTGCCGACACTGCGGCGTAGGCTGGACGTACCCACGTCACGTGCCCTTAATCTTGGGTGCGGGTCGTGACACGTTTTTAGTGGAGGCCCATGTAGGTCGAGTTATGTAGTGGTATTCGAACTAGAGTATCACTATAGCCTGCAGTAGGATTAGGATAAGCTTTGAAGGTACTCAATCACAGTTAGGATTCCTTGAGAGATTCCTGGGATGACCCTTGAGAATCTTATTTAAACTTCAATTTGAAATCCTTCCCCTTGTTTTGTTCGCTCTCACTCCTTGATTATTGAATTGATTTTGATGAATCGTTGTTGAGTTTGATTTTTCTATCGAGATGAATTTTATGGCCTGAGTTACGGTACCTTCTGATAACATATGTTGATGGAATAACGGGGATAATAAACGTCTACTTGGTTATGGAACCTAGAGTTTATCGCAGCTATATTAGCTGGCGTGGCAGAAACATAGAGACCAACTTCGGATGTACGTATCTTGGTTATGAGATTTGGAATTTCTCGCAGCTATACTAGTCGGCATAGCAAGAATTCCAGACGACGTGATTATAGAGGTACATGCCCCTGTTATGGACTCTACCGTTTATCGCAGCCTTGCTTACTAGCGTGGCAAGAATTCTGAGTATCATGATTTTGGACAGACGCATATGACTATCAGATTGTATCTTGGAAGGGTTCTTAAATATATCGTCTCTATCTTCATTCCAATTATTATAAATTATTTCCGTCATCTTTTAACTTAGGAGTAGGAATATGAGTAGGAGTAGCTTAGCTGTTATTATGAACCTTGTGTAACTTTTGCTATAAATTCTTCCTAATACAATGAATTAGTGATTTTGCTAGACCTTGACTTAGATCTGATATTGTAGCTCTGATTTCAAAATGGTTCCTTCCTTTAAACAGATAAGCAGAATGGATTTTATCATTGTTTCCTTCTTGCCATTATATATTGTATTACCTTAAATATATATATAGTGGACACAGATACTTGCTTGACACGAATGCATACTACACTTGTTTACCAACCTATCTAAATGCATGTTAATATGATTAATGTTAAGTTCTCAAAATCCTAGTATTCTAACATAGTGCAGTATCAGTGACTAGCTCTCTGTTACTCCATATTAAATTCGTAATTTAAATTTAAATTTCATGTTATTAGTTTGGCTTACATCACTACACATGTATATTATATACAGGGCTTTATTTTAAAAAAATTTGGTTGAGTTTTGTGTTGAATTGTCAAATCTGAGACTGTGTACATAGTGAACCCTTAACCTTGGATTCTAAGTGTTTAGTTCAAATTGCAGTTTTAAATTATAATGTTTTGAGCCGTATACATGGTTGTGTGCAGGTATATAATGTTAGGTTCATACTCTTACATGTTAGGTTGTGATTGTGGTAAACTTTGAGTTGGTTTTGATGTTCGAATTCTCCAAAATTTTGAAAACTGAATTCATGTTAACATTTTTTACACTGCTTTCAATATGTGTAGTCCAATTTCAGATCTAATATGTAATGATGAGCTAAACTGAATGATTGAACCCCTTTATTTCAAGTTTTAACCCATGTACACTTAACACTCTACACTAATGTTCACAACTGCCATGAAAACCTAACCCTTCATCTCTATGTTATGTTCATGTAGCCATATAGATATGCTTATATATATGGTTAGCCATGCATGTTATGAGTAAATAGCTTGTACCTTGTAGACTGCTTAACTAATATGCCATGAATAGTGTAACTTGATAGCTACAGTTGAGACTCAAATCCTCCTATACACTTTCATGTATATTTCATACTAACCATATCACCTTTACATAATGATAGCTTTTTCCCCCTAACACTCTCTCTTCTATATATATTATATTGTGATTGGATTCAACGCTATTGACTTTCGTTCCTTAAACTTTTGGTTTTGATTTTTTTTTAAATAGTACCCTTTATAGATGATTGGTAGTTGTCTTATTTTATTTTCTTGATAAATACCAGTTTTACAGATAGGATGGTAGACTGCTGTACAGCCTTAATGATTGTTGTATTTTATCCTTTCCAGTATGGCACCTATGACCCGAGCCTGTCGCCTGAGAGCAGCTGCAGCTACTGACAGTGTGCTTCCACCTCCTATTGCTCAGGAGGTAGTGACCCCTCAGGCTGACCCAAAGGTAGTGGCACCTCCCGCCATCGAGGAGGTGTTAGCATCCTCACCAGAGAAATCCCCTCCACCACCTGTTACTCAGGAGAGAGTGGCAGTCTCATCTGAGACCAAGAGTTCTTCCCCATCTCCTCCTTTGTCTCCAGGAGCAGTACCCCATACCATACCCTCGGTAGGTTTGTTTCCTGACGGAGCTCAGATATCCAGACTTCTCCGGGATGTGTTGGAGACACAGAGAGTTCAGGCTGAGATCCTGAAGGAGCAGGGCCGTGGAATCCAACTGCTGTGGGATTTGGTACATTCAGGAGGAGAGCCTAGTTCTAAGAGGCCGAGGAGCAATGTATACCCAGAGCCCCGTGAGCACCCAGACTATCAGCCTAGACCAGCCTACCCAGTCCAGACTCCTGTTCAGCAGAGGCCAGCTGAGAGAGTGCCTACCTGCACCTTCTGTAAGAAGCCTAGACATGTGTGGGACATCTGTAGGAAGAGAAGAGGAGTGTGCCTATTGTGTGGGTCAGCTGCACACAGACTGCGAGACTGTCCTGCTGCACTTATCCCAGCCAGGACTCCGCCTTCGGGAGGGAGTTCCAGCCACCAGACCTAGTTGGAGGTGAGTCCTTGACCTATATCTTAGCCAGTCTTTGAAATTGATGCACCCTACCATATTGTTATATGTTTTGATACCTTGTGATTGCCTAGTACTGTAGTATGTTGGTGTAACTAGATGAGACCCCAGACTGATACTACATGCCATGACCCCATAGGTTATATTTTCCAACAGAATAATTTAAATAGGTTCTGAGATTTTGATTGTGGGGGTTTGACCTAGAAGGGGTACGATCATCTTAATTTCGAGGACGAAATTTTTTCTAAGGTGGGTAGGATTGTAACACCCAGTTTTCCAAATGAGAGTATTTTGGTCATTTTTAAAATTTTAGAATTTAATTTGAATTATTATTATTATTTATAATTAATGTGATTTTTGAGTAATTTTTAGAATAATTGTTTTTGGTGTTTTAGAGACTTTGACTTAAGTTGACCTTGTAGACTAACCTAGTAGAAAACCTAGGTCTTGACTTTGTGATTAGGATTTGAAAACCTAGGTTAACTTAAGTTCATGAGTATTAACTCATTGGGTTTAATTTGGTGAAAGTAGGAGTTAGTTTGATATAGAAATGGCTTATGAAGTCACAAGTCATTTTATGACTAATAGGCTTAATGGCCCATAGCCCACACCCATTGAACCAAGCCCTAACCCTAGAAATTCTGAATAGCCTCTTTGGTCAGCCCCTCCCCTATTTATATGCTCTTAAAACTAGGGTTGCCTCTTTAGGAAACTTGCCATTTGGAAGAGGTGAGTCCCCAACTTTGTAAATCCTTAGAAAATCCATTTCTTCTCCAAATTCCTTCAAATAAATTGCAATAGGACCTAATTCCTGTGTTCTTGCTGTTGGTAATAAGTTTTGACAGGAAGGAAACAATTTGGAGAGCTTTTGGTGGTTTGAGAGATCCTTCTCTTTGGAGCTTTTTGGGAGCTTGTACACCTATAGGTATAATCCTATTTAATGCCCTTAAATTCTGTCAAAAATCATTTTAGGGATGCCCTAGCCCTCACCCAACTGTAGGATAGGCTAACCCTAGGTTTTGGACTCGTTTCGTGTCCGTATCGGACACGTATCAGAGTTAGATCTAGGTATTCGACGAAATGTCTCAAAGGACATTTCGTTCGAGATTTTCGATTCTAAATGAATAAAAAATTAGCCCTAGGTGTCGTCTAAGGTTTTCCAGTGTCGTGTGTTATATTGCGAGTCGTGTCGAGTCGTGGGGAACACGGGACACGCGAGTGCGGGTGCGCGCGCGGCACTGTAGCTCCCCTGCTACTCGGGGGCTACTGCGCTGGACACGCGACTTCGACACATGATTTTTGACGTAGGGATAGGGACACTGACTGACACGAGGCTTGCAAAGTTTTACGAGTCCTCGTGTCGTGTCGGACACGTTATTCCGTGTGCACGGGGAAAACACTGGTGCGTGCGTGGGCTGTGTGTATGTTCTGATGTTTAAATCGATTTTGAATGTTTTAAATTATGTTTAATTGATTGAATAGATCCTAAATGTCATGTTTAACCCCTGTTACATTATGTTCCATATTAGTTTTAGGTTTAATGTTGTATATTGGATTCGAACATGAGAAATGGGGGTTATTTCTGATACTCACTGATACAGTGAGTTTCCAATTTTGAAACCCATCAATTTTTCCCTGTCTTTATGTTGTTTTTCACTAAGGATGATTCCCACAAGTTACATCTCATATTAGCTTAGTTTTTGCATTCAATTAAAGGCCTTTGGTTGTGAATTTTATGTTTGGACTTTTGAGTTCATTGTCGAATTTGTACAAAAACCTGAGAATGTATTTCAAAACTGAGATTTCCTCCTCATTTGATTTGTATAGGCTGTTGATTGATTTATTGAGTGTGGGTTTTAGTTATGTTCAGTTTCAAAATCCTGAGAAATGGGACATTGGGTTGAAATCCCAGTTCCTTGAATAAACCTGAGTTTAACCCTCCTTAACTGTCATTTAAACTGATTTTCATTCCTTTTCTTTTCAAGATCATTAGTTCATTAATTTCAAAACTGTCATTTTCATAACTGAGATGTGTGTTTGAATTGGGTATTGATTAGTTGTGTTGTCAGAAATTGAATGCCTGAGAATATTCTAAACCTGAGAATGAAATGTTCATTCTTGAATTGTTTACTTCCCAGTCTTTTTTCTTCCCTTTTAACTGTGGTGATTCACTGTTAAGACTTAACCTGGAATTAGTGATGTTTCAGTCCCTTTCACTGGTTTCATCAACCTGAGTTTTGGTCCTAAAAACCTGGGACTGCTAAACCATTTTTCTGTGTGTAATAACCTGAGTTTCATGCTATGTAAAACCTGGGATTTATCCCCTGTTGTTTCAGTTTCTTGAACATTACACACACCCACACCACAGATCTTTCACAGATTCAGTCCTTGCTTACTGTTTCCCTGTTATTCAAGTAGTTTATGCACTGTTATTGCTTCCTATGTGTTCCAGTTAATATGTATAACCTGAGAAAAGAGAATCTTGAACCTAGAAGTACACTATACATTGATTTCCTTCCTTGTTTATTTGACTGAAATCTGAGCTTACATTGAATCAATTTCATGAGTGGTACTGCAAACTGATTTTTCCTGTTTAAGTTGTAAACTGCTATTAAACTGAGATTTTGTTTTATAACCTAGAATTTGATGTCCTTACATCCATGTTTAACCTGAGAGTATTAGGCTTAATTTGTTTCCTGTTTTAAGGAAACTGAGATTTGTTCCCAGTTTCCAATTAACCTGAGCATTGTGGACATTAGTCACATTATATGTTTCAATGTTCTTCCTTTTAACTGTTATGAGGACTGAGATTAAGTTCTAGAAACCTGAAATTCTTCTTCCCCTTAAATCTGAGCTTTTATTTAGACTGTTAACTATGTATTGGTTGTGGACTGTTTTGATCCCTTACCCATCACTTACTGTTTTTAACTGTTATGGCATGTATCATATCACAAACCCTCTACCTAGCACTTACGCACATATCCCCTACACTCACATCACTTCATGCTCACTGTTTTGCACACAAGCCTAACACTCTAATATACACACACACACATACACTAGTATGTTGTTTCCTCTCATTTCATATGTATATGTATTTAGATTTTGAGTTTGTTATATATATAGGATTCCTATATATGAATGTGTATATATATTAGATATATATATAGTGTATGTGATACCATGATATAGTGTATAGTATATATATTATATGTATATGGGTTAGATATGGATATGGTTGCTTAGACTTGGCATAGCCTATTGGCCCATGGCCTAGTCTTCTCGCCTATGGCATGGTATGTCAGTGTGGAGTCTAGAATAGACTGTTTAGCCTTGTTAGGACTTAGAATAACTTGCTAGACCTAGATTGGACTAGTTTGACCTAGATTAGACTTGGTTGACCTAGTTTGACTTCTAGGGTTGACCAGAGTTGACCAAAAGTTGACTTTGGTCTAGATTGACCTAGATTCATGTAGAACGCTTTGTAGTGCATCTTATTACCATTCTGGACTTGTTGTGACTTGTGCTGTTTTAATAGGAGCCAGACACCACTCCTCGGACAGTATTTTTATCTCGGACTTTCAGTTAGCAAGCGAGTACATTCTCTGATCATTTCATATCTTGTTTAGGATTATATTCCTGCTTTAGATTACTTTACATGATGCTGACACGTTGGAAACACGGATTAGTACTATATGGATCTGGTTGTACGATGTTATCCCCCTTAGCGGATACATCGGGTATTCGTGTTCGTGTACTTTATCGGGAACATCATGTAATCTTTGTATTTGTTACATTCGTGTACGAAACGTGTGAATCGTGTATAATCATGTATTCACATGACCTTCGTGTACAATAACATAACGTAGCTGGATCCTTGTGTATTGATTGTGGCGGGGGAGTATAAGTGGTTATGTATTCAATCTAGTAGATTACTCGTGTACAAACCTCTGTAGATTACTCGTGTACAACATTCGTGCCGTCTACATATCCATCTTGTGCTCTGAATCACTAGCACTGTTAGTTCTCTATATATTGTAGCTATTTACTTACAGTCTCTCTCTTTTTATCATATTACTTCTTCAGATCCTGTATCTTACTCTCTAGCATGTTTATATTTCCTAACCAGTTATGATTTTGTTGAGATGTACTGTACTCGCTCCTATCCTGACTGGACCTGTTGAAAATTTTACAGTGAATGATGAGGCTTTGGTGTCTATCCCTCTTGGTACAGCAATAGACATCACTAGTGACTTGGACCTGATAGCAGTTGATGATACTTCTCTAGATTAGGGTTGTCTTTACTTTCTGGATCACTGTATTTAGATTTTGGAATATTTTTGAGTTATGTATTTATTATTGACACAAAGTCACAGTCAACCAAATATTGACTACATTGACTAAATAATATCTGTATAAATTCAATACGACACACGACGTCTGCTTTCTGTTCGGGACAGACGACAGCTCAGTTTCCGACTCTCAGTATATTTTCGAGTCTGTACTTTTACATTTTATTGAGTCTAGAAGTATGTACTCTGAGTTATGCTGAGCTCTTGGAACTTAGTCTACAAGCCTATCTAAAATCCCAAGCTCCACCAAAACAAAATTGCCCACAAGTCCCACTTAGAACCACTCTGTGCTCTGGAGACAGAGTTCGGGCCGAACTCTGCCTCCACACAGAGTTCGGGCCGAACTCTGTCCCCTAGAAATCAGGAACCCTAATTTTAGGGTTAGCTGGTTGCTAGCTGTCCAACGGCCAAATTTTTGAATTTCCCTACCCGAATTCTGGCCGAATTCTGCCTCTAAAATCAGTATAAATAGGGAATGAATTCTCTCATTTTGAATCACTCAATCTTCTCTTCTCTTCTCTCCTACAAGCTCTATAAGCCATACCCTTCCCATCTACTAGCCACAAGCCTCCTAAGTCTCGAGTGCTCAGCATCTCTCAGTTAGGATTCTTGTGCAAGAGTGAAGAAATCGCTTGGGCAATTCCAAGCAATCGCCACTGCGATTCTCTGTAAGAAGTTGACGTGCTCTTCTGAAGTAAAGGCACGGGTTGTAAGCTACTATTTCACAAATAGTGGATTTAATCCTGAGCTAGAGTTCTCAGGCCTGGACTAGTCCTCCACGAGGGAAACCAGGTTAAAATTGCTGTGTTTGCGTATGCTCTCTTGTCTTTTATTTACATTCCGCATTTTACTCTGATTATTCATTGATCGTGAAAGAGTTATTTTTAATTGGTCATTATATATATATAACTCTATTCACCCCCCCTCTAGAGTTGCCAAACTGTTCTTCAATTGGTATCAGAGCTCTGTTCTCTTTATAAGGACTAACATCCTAAGAGCTGATCCATGGCAACCACACAATCCTTGATCTCCAATCATGGTGAAGGTCAGTCCACTCATAGGCCTCCCCTATTTGATGGGACTAACTACACATATTGGAAAACAAGGATGAGTTTTTATCTGAAGTCTCTAGACTTTGACCTGTGGACTGTCGTAACTGACGGTTACAAAAAGCCCGCCAGAATAGTTGTCGATGGTGATCTCACTGAGAAACCACACGACAAATATTCTATCGAGGAGAAGAAACAGGCAAGTCTAGATGCTAGGGCTATTAATGCTTTATTCTGTGCTATAGACAGGAACGAGTTTAACAGGGTCTCTACATGCACCACTGCTCATGAAGTATGGAGACTTCTGGAAGTGACGCATGAAGGAACCACTCAAGTCAAGGAATCAAAGATAAGCCGTCTCACTCAAGAGTACGAAGCCTTCAAGATGAAGCCAAATGAGACGATCACTCAAATGTTTACAAGATTCCTCGACATCATCAACCCGTTATCCTCGCTTGGTAAGCAGTACTCAAACCATGAGAAGATCCGCAAGCTACTCAGAGGGTTACCAAAGATTTGGAACCCTAAGGTGACAGCGATCATAGAAGGAAATGATCTCACAAGTATGTCTATGGAGACTTTGATGGGCAAGCTCATGACTCACGAGCTTGACCTCAAGGACTTCGAAGAGCCTGCTCCGAAGACTAGGGAGATCGCACTCAAAGTTCATCGACGAAAGGTTGATCACGATGAGACTGAAGACGATATCTCAGATGATGAAGACCAAGCTCTCATGGTACGTAACTTCAAGAAATTCCTTCGCTTCAATCAAAGAAAGAAGGAACCACAAGAAGACGATGAAGAAGAGCCAACCTGCTATGGTTGCAAAAAGACTGGACACGTCAGAAGAGATTGTCCGCTCTTAAAGAAAAGCAACCGGTATGAAAAGCCCTACAAGAAGAACTCATCAAAAAGGTATGCCAACACAAGCATTTGGCATGAAAGCGAAGCAAGTGACTCCGAGGAAGAAAAGTACTCTCCTCAAGACAAAGCAAATGTGTGCCTCATGGTAAATTCCACCAAGGTATCAAACGAAACTTTAGATGACTTCTCTTTTGATGAACTTGGCGATGCTTTCACCGATTTACTTGATGATCACAAAAAGGTTATCGGTAAATACAAGCATGCCAAGGACAAAATCAAAAGTCTAGAAGATGAGATACAAAGAATTTCTTTACTTCTTGATAATGTTAGAAACACATCACCCACAAATGACACTGATGAAGTATCCAAGCTTAAATTAAGCTTACATGATGCTGAAGCACGCATTGAGCAACAAACTCAAGAAATCACTACTCTCAACACGTTGCTTGCTGAAGAAAAGAGTAGACACAAGATTTCCATGACTAAGATTTATGGCTTAAATATCAAGATTGATGAACTGCAAGCTATGTCTAAAAGATTAGAAACCAAATTGGGTAAACAGGTTGTTCAACCTCAAACCCAATCACATGGGCACAACACCACTCATTCTAGTCAACCACGTCATTCTCATGCAGCACATAACCATGCATTTATATACACAAACTTTCACAAACCACGTACACGTAAGAATATTTCTCATACTCATTATACTGCACAAAGACACAACCAATATCACTCTACACATAGACAAAGTCATCATACCATACCACATCAACATGCCATGCCACGTAGACAAAATCATCATGTTCATCATATCATGCCACAGCATCACACTATGCCATATAGACAATTTCAGCATGCCACTCCTCACAGTCAATATCATCATGCTATGCCACACAGACATCATCATAATGCCACTCACTCTATGCATAGTCATCATTACCATGCTAACTCTCCATATCATCCTCATCCTGTTGCTCATAGATATCATTCTCATGCTCCCAGTATAAATAAAAATGCTATCTGTACTTACTGTGGTATACATGGACACATCTCACCACAATGTAGAGTTAGAAGACTGGTAGACAAGAAAATATATGCTTGGTTTCCAAAAACTAACTTTTCAGGACCCTCAAGAAAATGGGTACCAAAGGTCACATCTACTCTTGATGTAGGTGGACCTTCCCTCCTCAACTGAGAGTAAGTGGATTCTCGATAGTGGATGCTCGCGACATATGACGGGAGACGCAAATCTTTTTGCATCACTATCGATGAAAAGAGAAGGATACGTATCCTTCGGTAACAATCTTAAAGGGCACATAATAGGTAACGGTATCATTGGTCATCCTCCTTCTCCTGTTATAAAGGATGTCTGCCTAGTGACCGAGTTAAAGCATAACCTGCTCAGCATTAGCCATCTTGCTGATCATGGATATGATATTAACTTTGGACAAAACTGTTGCTTTATTTATGATAGGTCAACAGGAGACATTGCTTTTGAAGGGAAAAGAGAGGACAATATCTATATTTTCTATCTCTCTATAAATACTAACCATGCAGGTAGATGTTTATATGCCCACAAAGATGAACGACTACTTTGGCACCAGCGTCTCGGTCATGCCAACATGGATGCTATATCCAGGCTTTCTACCAAGAAGCTAGTGAGAGGATTGCCTGACATCACATTCAAAAAGGACACGGTATGTGCCGAATGTGAACTAAACAAGGCAACTAAATCCTCATTTCATTCCATCAACTCTGTAAGTACTACCAGACCCTTGCAATTACTTCATATGGATTTATTTGGTCCAAGTAGAATAGCTAGCCTTGGTGGCAAACTTTATGCTTTTGTTATTGTTGATGATTTTTCGAGATTTACTTGGGTTTTCTTTCTCGCTAATAAGAGCGATGCTATTTCTGTTTTCAAAGTTTTTATAAATAAAGTTCAAAACGAAAAAGGCTACATGATTACTCGAATCCGAAGTGATCATGGAGGCGAATTCGTAAATTCAGATTTTGAAAGTTTTTGTAATGCAAATGGTTTTGATCATGAATTTTCTTATCCTAGAACTCCTCAACAAAATGGTGTTGTGGAGCGGAAGAATAGGACTCTTGGCGATATGGCTAGAGTCATGTTGAATAAATTTTCTCTTCCGAAATATTTTTGGGCAGAGGCTGTAAGTATAGCATGCCACATTTTGAATAGGGTGCTTATTCGTCCCATTTCGAAGAAAATACCCTATGAGCTTTGGTTTGGGAGAACTCCAAATGTTTCTTATTTTAGAGTTTTTGGCTGCAGATGTTTTATCCTTAACACCAAAGACAACTTAGGCAAATTTGATGCCAAAGCTGACGATGGTATCTTTCTTGGTTATGCTACCAAGAGTAAGGGATATAGAGTTTTCAATAAACGCTCACTTATTGTAGAAGAGTCAACAAATGTGACTTTTGATGAAGACAACAGTACAGCAAATACTCTTAATGATGACATTGAGCCATCAACTTCTACTCCAATGAATACTTCAACCGAAACTAATTCTCTGGAGGGTTTGCCGAAGAAATTCTCTTTCAAACCTTCTCATCCAGAAAATTTAGTCATAGGTGAAGTTTCACGTGGAGTTACTACTAGATCATCATTAAGAGACTCTGTTGCTAGCACTGCCTTCATTTCACAAGTAGAGCCTAAAAACATTTCTGAAGCTTTTACTGATGAATTTTGGATCTCTGCCATGCAAGAAGAACTCAACCAATTTGAAAGGAGCCAAGTATGGGAACTAGTTCCTAGACCGGCTAATCACTCAGTAATTGGTACCAAATGGGTGTTTAGAAACAAAGTAAATGAAGATGGTTCAGTCACA
Source organism: Iris pallida (assembly GCA_029216955.1). NCBI lineage: Eukaryota > Viridiplantae > Streptophyta > Magnoliopsida > Asparagales > Iridaceae > Iris > Iris pallida. The sequence goes on along the minus strand of JANAVB010016193.1, from coordinate 2,775,921 downwards.
CGTAACAAAGCTCGTCTAGTAGCTCAAGGATACAACCAAGAGGAAGGTATCGACTACGATGAGACATATGCTCCTGTTGCTAGACTAGAATCCATTCGGATGCTTTGTGCTTTTGCCAATCATCAGAACTTTAAATTATTTCAAATGGATGTTAAAAGTGCTTTCTTGAATGGCTTTATTAAGGAGGAAGTTTATGTCAAACAACCCCCTGGCTTTGAAAATCTCAAATTTTCCGACCACGTGTTCAAGCTAAAGAAAGCGCTTTATGGCCTTAAACAAGCCCCCAGAGCTTGGTATGAAAGGCTAAGCAGCTTCTTGCTTGAGAAAGGTTCTTCTAAAGGGAAAATTGACACTACACTGTTTATCAAATCTTTCAAAGATACCATTCTATTAATTCAGATTTATGTTGATGATATTATTTTTGGGTCTACTGATGAAACTCTTTGTCAAGAATTTGCCAAGTGTATGCAGACGGAATTTGAGATGAGCATGATGGGAGAGCTCAACTACTTTCTTGGTCTGCAAGTAAAACAACTGGATAATGGAACTTTCATCTGCCAATCAAAGTACACCAAGGACATGCTGAAGAAGTTCGATCTTGACAACATCAAACCAATCAGCACGCCAATGGCCACTTCAACCCAACTCGAACCAGATGAGAGCGGCAAACCGGTTGATCAACGTAAGTATCGAGGTATGATAGGCAGCTTACTTTATTTAACTGCTAGTCGTCCCGATATCATGTTCAGTGTTTGCCTATGTGCTAGATATCAAGCTAATCCTAAGGAATCGCACATGACCGCAGTTAAGCGTATCTTTAGATACCTTAAGGGTACAGTTACAGTAGGCCTATGGTATCCCAAGTCCACATCATTTGATCTTATTGGTTACTCCGATGCTGACTTCGCTGGATGCAAGGTCGACCGTAAAAGTACGAGCGGAACGTGTCATTTATTAGGAAAAGCTTTAGTCTCCTGGTTTAGCAAGAAACAGAACTCTGTTGCACTATCCACAACAGAAGCTGAATACATAGCAGCTGGGCGTTGTTGTGCACAAATTCTGTGGATGAAGCAAACCCTGGAAGACTATAAGTTATCTTTCATGCATATTCCTATATTCTGTGACAATACTAGTGCCATCAATTTGACTAAGAACCCTGTATGCCACTCACGCACTAAACACATTGAGATCAGACACCACTTTTTGCGTGATCATCAGCAAAATGGCACGATTAACTTAGAATTTATTGACACTAATCATCAGCTGGCAGATTTCTTTACTAAGCTACTATCCGAAGAGCGCTTCAATTTTCTTTGTCGTGAACTTGGAATCTTAGATGAAGCAGTTATAAATTGAAACTCACCTGCGTGAATATCGAATATATTGTGATTCTTTTACGAAAAATTTGGTATGGGTACAAGCCGAAAGGGTCCTTCTGACAACAAGGCGTAAAAGCCTAAGCGACACGGTGCACTAGTCCTCAGGACTACCGCTAGCTGGGATCCGGCCCCTACAGCTAACCCATGGCAAATTTGGACTATTGAACCATAGTATATGTCCTTATTTATTATATGGCTCGTTTTCGATTTAATATTGCCTAATTGAGTTTTTCTAAAGTTCATTCTGTTCTCTGAGTTCCTCTCTACCTATTGTTTTTGTGTTCAACATTTTCTTTGTTGTTCTTGATTATCATTTCTTGTTATACTTCAACTTTTTCAGCCTATGTTCTGTTCTGGACCATTGATCCAGAACTCGGGCCGAACTCTGCCCCTACCAGAGTTCGGGCCGAGTTCGGTCCCTAGGTTCCAGGGTCGGGATCTGGCTCTGCCGTTGGATCTATTCTAATCCAATGGTCAATATTTCACCCGACCAAAGACAAAGCCCTACTTTATGTCGGGATTCCATCTCTCTCCTTCACTATTACCACCTTTCTCACCTATACAAACTCTTTCCTTGAAACCCTAACCCTAGTTCTTGAGATAGAGGGCTCTATTTCTTCTCAAAATCAAGGGAAAAGGGTTTTTCAACGTTCTCTTCAACTGTTTGACATTATTTTCAGGTATAACTCTCTTTTTCTCTCCGTTTCAAGTTATCAAATTTCTTGCAAATGGCTCCCCGCTTGCCCAATCGTGGGAAGAGGATCCGAACCGAGGGTGCTTCCTCTTCGAATCCTCCTCCTCCGATTGAACAAGTAGATGAACAACACCCCCTTCATCCGTTGTTCAATCCTCCGAGTCCCGATGACCCTAACACTTACGACGACCGTCTATTTGTATCGCTAGAAGCCTCAAATGAATGGTTTAGCGATTTTAGAACTCGTCCGGTGTTTGGGGGCCATCCCATAAACTTCACCATATTCTCTCAATATGAGTCTTTATTCCGTGATCTTTGTTTGGATGCTTTAGTTGCTTCAAATTTTGTCATCTACCGTAGTGCAATCCAAATGTTTTATTGCAATTTAACTTTTGACGCAACCCACATCTACTCTCGGGTTGCCGGTATTGATATCGCCTTCAATGATTCGGAGTTGGGGGAGTTTCTTGAACTTGTTAATCTTGATGCTTGGGATAAACTTGTAGAAGCACGTCAATTTCAATTTGTTGGCGATACCTCTCTTGAAGGATTCAAGGAGGAACTATGTGCTCCTAACATAAGTCCTCGCAAGCTTATGGCTAAGCATCTCAATCCCTACTTCTATGAGCTTCATCGCATGATTTTTAACACCATCTTACCCAAGGCTGGATCAACTGATGAAGTTATATACTTTGAATCTCTGCCTTATATCATCTCTATTATCGTATTCCATTCAATCTTCCTAGGACAATGATGGATTGGATGATAAATTGTAGGAAGAAACCAAGGGCATTAGTTTATCCTTTATATCTTCCTATGGTTTTTCGTGCATTTATCATTCCTCTTCATGACTGTCCATTCTTGCCTGCTCCTGCTTTCTTGTCCAAGGCTCGCCGTACTCAGGCAGTTGTCGCCTCTCCTGAGGCCTCTGAGCATTCTGATGATGAGGAACCTGACGCCCCTCCTTTTGGTCAGGATGCACCTCCTCCTCCTACCACCCTGGAGTCTATTCAGACTATGCTTCGCGATCGCTTTGCTGTTGAGGATGATCGCTGGACGCAGCAGGATTACCGTACCACCTTGCAGATTAGTGTCCTTGGGAACTCTCTGCATGATATGCGGTATTCGCTTGCTCGTCATCCTGATCTGCATGTGCCTATTGAGCGGGATCCAGATCGCGCGGGTCATCGTATAGACGATCCGTGGGTCATGAGGTATATGGATCCGGATGATGCGTTTGTGGACCCTCGTCGCTCTTTCCCTGGTCCTTCAGATGTTCCAGGACCTTCTCGTGCTCCGTGATGGAGACTGGCTTGTTATGCTGCTGCCACTGCTGATGGTCTTAGTTGCTTTTTGATTTTAGTTATTTCATTTAGTTATGGATTTATGTACTAGATGTTTATCTTAAAACCCTGATGATGTGTTTGACATTCTGTTTGGTGGATATCATTTTATGCTATTTCTCGTAGTTTATTTTTATGCCAATGCATTCTCTTGTCTAGTATTATATTGTTTCTTCTCTTGGTGTGGTTGCATTACTATTCATTGCTTCTTTATATTGCTAACTGCCAAAAGGGGGAGAAATATGTTTATTTTTGTGCTGTGTGCATATCTGTGCTCGTTCTTGCTCTGGGAATATGTTATCTATCAGGTCACAGGTTATATGCACTATTTACGGGGGAGAGCTATTGCTTCTAGCTCGGAACCGTTCACTGATTACGGGGGAGCTATCCGATTCTAGCTCTGCATCATTTATGGGGGAGCTGTGTTGAAATCAACTGTATCCAGGTATGAATATTGAAATATACATATATTATTTTGTCAATTATCAATATGGGGGAGATTGTTGACACAAAGTCACAGTCAACCAAATATTGACTACATTGACTAAATAATATCTGTATAAATTCAATACGACATACGATGTCTGCTTTCTGTTCGGGACAGACGACAGCTCAGTTTCCGACTCTCAGTATATTTTCGAGTCTGTACTTTTACATTTTATTGAGTCTAGAAGTATGTACTCTGAGTTATGCTGAGCTCTTGGAACTTAGTTTACAAGCCTATCTAAAATCCCAAGCTCCACCAAAACAAAATTGCCCACAAGTCCCACTTAGAACCACTCTGTGCTCTGGAGACAGAGTTCGGGCCGAACTCTGCCTCCACACAGAGTTCGGGCCGAACTCTGTCCCCTAGAAATCAGGAACCCTAATTTTAGGGTTAGCTGGTTGCTAGCTGTCCAACGGCCAAATTTTTGAATTTCCCTACCCGAATTCTGGCCGAATTCTGCCTCTAAAATCAGTATAAATAGGGCATGAATTCTCTCATTTTGAATCACTCAATCTTCTCTTCTCTTCTCTCCTACAAGCTCTATAAGCCATACCCTTCCCATCTACTAGCCACAAGCCTCCTAAGTCTCGAGTGCTCAGCATCTCTCAGTTAGGATTCTTGTGCAAGAGTGAAGAAATCGCTTGGACAATTCCAAGCAATCGCCACTGCGATTCTCTGTAAGAAGTTGACGTGCTCTTCTGAAGTAAAGGCACGGGTTGTAAGCTACTATTTTACAAATAGTGGATTTAATCCTGAGCTAGAGTTCTCAGGCCTGGACTAGTCCTCCACGAGGGAAACCAGGTTAAAATTGCTGTGTTTGCGTATGCTCTCTTGTCTTTTATTTACATTCCGCATTTTACTCTGATTATTCATTGATCGTGAAAGAGTTATTTTTAATTGGTCATTATATATATATAACTCTATTCACCCCCCCCTCTAGAGTTGCCAAACTGTTCTTCATTTATTTTAGTTACTTAGAATTCTGGATTTGTATCTCTGTGATGTTACATTCCTGGATGTTGTCTATCTTTATCTTTCTATCTCATTCATGTTCTATTCTAGATGTGGTTGAGTTATATTCTGTTATATCACCCCATTCGGGGAGTATAACTGTATATTACCCTTATCTGTTAGATGTTATGACCTAGGACAGCGTTCTACCGCCGACACTGCGGCGTAGGCTGGACGTACCCACGTCACGTGCCCTTAATCTAGGGTGCGGGTCGTGACATGCCTCCACTCTCACCCCATATATATAGGATAAGAAAATCATATTTTAGATCATAATATGATTTCTTAAATAGAAAGCCCTCAAATAAGAATCCTATTACACCTAAAATAGTCCATTAATTATCCTATTTTAGATCATAATAAGATTTCCTAAGAATCCTATTATACCTAAAATAGCACAACACCTATTATGGACATCCGAATCAAATCAAATCAAATATTTAAACTAGATTTGGATTCCACAAATATGTTGTTACCAAATTCAGACTGGACTCCAACAAGTTGGACTTATGACAAGGGTTGGGATAGGTGTCAGGATATATATGGTGCCAGCTAGGTGGACTTAATCATAAGGGTTGGATTTTGTAAGTGTCCTACCCAAGTCCGTCGCCTTCTTAAACTTTTTCGAACAAATCCACTAATGGACACAATGGTGGACATAGAAGGGCTAAAGCATTTTATAAATACTTATTAATAAATCTATTTATATTTCTGTACTAATTATGTATATGCATAAAATTGTTAACTTCATATAGTTTGCATGCTTATCTTAGGATATACCTAGAAGACATACACACATATACACTAGCTGGGGCTCAAACACTGTCCGTCCGCATGCATCTCTATTAACCAATAGGCTAGAGGTCATTTGGATCTCAACCCGAACCCATGGAAACTTGGGCGCGAACCCGCACCCGCTATGTGTGCATGGTCGGGCTGAATAAAGCGGTGCCGGGCCGGGTGGGTGACAATGGCGCATGGTCGGCTGAACAAAGTCGTGCCGGGCCGGGTCAGGAGGGCGGCAATGCCGGCACATGGTCCACAAGATTCCCCTCGAGACTGGGACGATAGTCATCAAGTCCATTGAGATGAACAACTTGTGGGTATAAACACACTGTGATGATCCATCTATTGCTCCTAGTCTTACTCCTACTGTTGTTCATGCTCTGCCACATCTTTAGGCACAATTCCTTCTACATCTTTAGACGTAGTTCATGTCCTCTCGAAGGACATGTATTAGATGTTTGTTGTGTCCTTCGATCCTAGACTTTGTGCTTCGACAACAATTCCGGCCTACCGACGGAAACGGTATAATTTTCTAACACTCCGACGAAACAATGAAGAGTTGTCCCTCTTTTGTGCGACCGCATTGACGTTCGAACTTGCAACAAGATGATACGATCTAGATATAGAAGACATGATGTATGGAACGATGAAATCCTTTGGAGCTAGAGAGATCATAAGCGTTGTAAGCCAATCTGGCATATTCATTTGAGCTATGGAAAGCCTTTGTAATTCCGTTGCTTATTAATTGAATAAAGAGAATTGTTTCATATACTATGTGTAACTTCAATATGACTCTGTTTTCTTCTGCTGTAAATATTGAATTGAGATAACCATTTTGAAGATTTTAAATCATCTAGCCTTGTACGAGTGCAACTCCAGACTCGTACGACATCATGTTCCAGCGAGAACGATCGATTTGTCTGAATCGATGCGAGGACGAACGATTCATCGGATCGGGACGTGACAATATACGGCATCAGACATTTATCCGTGACACCAAGCTCGTGCCCTTACACACTTTCCATCCCCAAATGTCGTGTCCGATCGTTAGCGGAGCAACCAAAAAAAAAGTGCTGATTCGACCTCCATCGTCCCATCTCTCAAAAATCTCAAGTTATCTTAAGGTTTCACATTTACCTATTCTTGTAAATCTGTTTTGAGTAAACAAGTTCAGCAAAAAAAAATCCGACAAGAAATACTTCATTTCTGGACAAAAATAGCGGCATAATTTTATGTCGTTGATCCATTGCTAAAGGAATAAAAGAGTATCATAATAATATATTAGAAACAATCAACCACTAAATCTGTCACAAGGTCGTTGACACAATTTTGGCTATGTGTATGAAGTAGGATTTTGCTATTATGTTGCTTAACTATCGCTTCTTGTATTCCATTGCTACGTTGGTCATTTCGATGGTAATCTTTGGTTGTGAATCTATTGCTCTGACGTCGAGCAAGTGAAGACTTAGTGACAGACTAGGGTTAGCGACACATTTGTTCATCAATAAGTCGTTGCTAGTTATTGTTATTTTTTGTATTTTTGTAGTGAATAATATATTTCTACAAAAAATGATATGATGCATTTTCAAATTTATAACGTTATATATATATATATATATATATATATATATATATATATATATATATATATTATTATTATTTTTGAAACAATGGGTACTTGTGGTGAACTCGCCTCCACTGAGGCTCGAACTCCCGACCACTTGGGCCGCATGCATCTCTCTTAACCACTAGACTAGAGGTCATTTGCAATATATATATATATATATTTATATTTATATATATATATATATATATATATATAATATTTTTTCTCTCCATGAGTGGCGACTTAGGGTTTCCCCATGATCGCGGCGGTTTCCTTACGGAGACGCCGGCTGTTACTCGCGCTCCCGCGAGGGAGGAAGACGACAGCATCAGGGAACTGGAGGGAGGATGGTCTACGGTGGAGAGGAGGCGCAGAAGGAATCCGGGTAGTCAGAGAGAGAAGGGCACGGCGAGCACTTGGGGAGGAAGCACCAATAAGCCACGCGGAGGCCAACGCCCGACATCGAGGAGGCCGGAGTTTGGTGGGGAGTACAGGAAAGGACACGCAGGTACAAGGCCGACATCTACTCCTCTACGGGGTGGAGATAAAACTGGAAATAATGGGAGAGATCAGTCGACAAAGGGGATCAACGCCACGGGAAAAGCGACGTTGGAGAGCCAGACTGAAGGAAGCACAGGAGTACGTTCTAAGCCAGTATCCTGGGTGGATTTATGCAAGCCAGTGGCGGTGCAGGAGGAGGTCGACTTACAATACATCGAATCAAGCATCATCAATAGGGAGAAGGTGGTCGAGATCACCTGCGACGACATTCAGGAAACCACGGAGTACTGGAAAAATACTATTGTCCTATACGTTATGGGGAACCGCCCATACTATGGGCAATTTAGGGGTTTCGCCCTTCGAACATGGAGACCCAAAGGGGAGATGGCAATCTATTCAAGAGAAAATGGTTTCTACTTCGTAAAATTCAACCTGGCGGAGGATATGGAGAGAGTTCTACAAGGAGGGCCCTGGACATTCGATGGAAGACTAGTGGTTTTGAAAAAATGGCACCCTGAGTCGAATTTTGAGAAGGACCGACTGAACACCGTTCCCATATGGATCCGGTTCCCCTGGCTATCCCCTCAACTGTGGAGCAACCCAGCCATCATGAAACTGGCAAGTGTCGTAGGCAAACCAATCCGTACGGATATTCCCACAGCCCGACGACAACGATTAGCATTTGCAAGGGTCTTCGTAGAAATTACTGCTGGTGCACAGCTCCGCAGGAAGGCAGACCTCGTGCTACCTAACGGTGAGCGGTTGGAGCAAGAAATCGCGTATGAATGGGTGCCTCCTTCTTGCGACCAATGTTACTGCTTCGGGCATACCAGGACCCATTGCAAGGAGACGGACGTGGGCACACCAAAGGAAATAATCCGGGAAGAGAATTCCCGGGAAGCAGAGTGCAATATGGCCGAGAATGTAGAAGATCTAAATGAGCAGGCGGCGCAAGCGGACCAAAATTACTCTGAAGTTGCCATGGAGATGAGCGAGGCACCGTTGAGACAATCACTACTGGGTAAGAGGCCAGGGCCAGAGGGGGAGTCTAACAACAGCGGCACCGCGTCCCAAGAACTGGTCGTCTATAACAAAGGGGGCAACGCACACAACATGGCCAGTACTCCCATGGCGACGCAACGTAGCTTTGAGGGCACGGTGGACAGACAAGCATGGGAGAGCGAGAACATCCACACAGAAGACAGCAGAGCGGCGCCCGTAGCATCCGACGGGACAAGGAAGAATGATGCCCACTCACGGCCACGCATGGAGGGGAGCGGCCCCCTTACCAAAGAAAACCCCAGGTGGGTTTTACTGGTAAAGGGGAAGACGCATGCTACAGGCCAGGAGCAGATGACACAGGCACAGAATCTGGGGACTCTCCCACCTCGTCCGAGGGAGTGTCAGAGGCATAAAAAGGACAACACACCCCATAATCAATAAATGACGATACTTACATCGAATGTCCGGGGGACAAATTCCATAGGAAGGTGGAGAGAAATTCAGAATTTGGTGAAGAAATACAGGTGTTCGATTGTTGCTATTCTCGAGAGCAAGATTAAATCAGAGTCACTGCTAACGAAAAGAATGCCACACCGGTGGGCCTTCGCACACAACCTGGCCAGCTGCAACATGACACGTATATGGGTGTTATGGAATACCGAGGAGTGGACAGGACAGGTCAGATTCTTATCCGACCAACTTATCATTATTAATTTTACTAATAAAGGCGGGTTAAATCTTGTGGTGGGGGCTGTCTACGATCATAATGATCGTCGTTGCCGTTTTGAGTTATGAAGGGACATCATCAGGCTGGCTACTGAAATTGGTGATAGTCTACCATTCATCTTAAGTGGGGACTTTAATGCCATCATGTTTGATAGTGAAAAGTTAGGTGGCCGTCAGGTTCCAGCGGCCATTCTCGACGACTTCCTATCATGCATACTCAATTCGGGGCTGCACTGTCTCAATCGTTCGGGGCACATCTGGTCGGGGAATAACAGCTCTACTACGGCTCGGGTGGTTTGTTAATTAGACAGGTCTCTGTGCAACAATCATTGGTTGACGAAATTCCTAAATTCTCGAGCAGAAGGTCTCCACAGCGGCACTAGTGACCACTCCCCCATTCTAGTACGGCTTAGTGAAGCCGAGGCCCGACGGAGACGACCGTTTCGCTACTGCAATGCGTGGCCGCTGATTGATGGCTACAGTCAAGTGGGGGAGAGAGGGTTGCAATATGAGGCCATGGGCAATACTCAATTTCAACTGATACAAAAGTTGAAACAGACGAAGAAGGAGCTAAAGCGGTTGAATATTAGCCGGCCGAGCAATGAGTTGAATTCCAAGGAGGCGGAACTTACCAGCGTTCAAGACATACTCCAAACCACCCCGATGGATACCGTGCTAGCAGCGAAGGAGCAATAGTTACAGGAGGTAGTTCGACTTCTTCGACACCAAGAGGAACTCAAATTGCAACAACAAGCCAAGTGTAGTTGGCTTAAGGAGGGAGACCGTTGCTCGAAATTCTTCCATTCCACCATTCGAGCAAGACAGAACAAAAATTACATTGGGACGCTCATGGACGCTCATGGACATGTCATATCCGAGAGCGCCAAAGTGGGAGAAGAAGCGGTTAAGTATTACACGGAGCTGTACAACCAAGCTGATTACACTCATGCCTTCCCTGAAATTGTTAGTAAAAGAATCATAACAGATGAAGGCAATGAGATTTTGAATAGAGAAGTCACCTTGGAGGAAGTTGAATTAATAGTGAAAAATACAGACCCCAACAAAGCTCCGGGTCCTGATGGATTTGGTACGGGATTCTACAAGCAGCACTAGGACCTGCTAAAATACCAACTACTTCATATGGTACGGGATTTCTTCTCCACAGGGCGACTGCTAAAGGAAATTAATCACACATTTCTGACTCTTATTCCAAAGACGGGGGGGGCAAGTTCTCGGGGTGACTTTCGTCCGATAGCTTGTTGTAATTTTCTATACAAAATTATTGCTAACATTATGGTTTCTAGAATGCAAAGTCTAATGCAGGAACTCATCTCGATGAATCAATCTGCCTTTATTAAGGGGAGATCGATTGCCAAAAACTGCCTATTAGCTCATGAGTTGGTTCGCGAGTTCAATAAACCAGGAGGTAGCAAGGGGTGTATCAAACTGGACTTGCAGAAGGCGTACGATATAGTGAACAGGGAGTTCGTCTGCAAGGTACTGTATAGTATAGGATTTGCCGGATGGTGGGTCGACAGAATCAGAGAGTGCATATCAACGCCTTCCTTCTCGATCATCATCAACGGGCAACCTACGGGCTATTTCCATAGTAACAGAGGACTTCGACAAGGGGACCCACTCTCCCCGTACCTATTCACTACTGTGATGGAGCACTTTACATGCAAAATGGACCTGGCAGCGTTGCAGGGGTTTATCCGACCATTATATCATCGCATATCTCCCAGTGTTTCGTATCTTATTTACGCTGATGACTTATTGGTGTTCATTGAACCTTTTGATAGGGGCATCAGTACGTTATTATCCATTCTGGCGGACTTCAAACAAGTGTCGAGATTACAGCTAAACAGGGGGAAGAGTCGACTGTATGTCAACAAAAGCTGCTTGCATAAGGAGAGGTGGTCGGAAAAATTACAAATTGATCTAGGTGTACTCCCAGTGAAATATCTGGGGTTACCATTATCTGTGACGTATGTGAAGGACGTGGATTGTAATGGACTGGTGCATTATATTAGCTCTCGGCTGGAAGGATGGCAGGCTCAAACTCTATCGTTCGGAGGCATAATAGAATTGGTTAGGGCGGTGATTACAGCTATCGCATCATACTGGATGCAAGCGTTGTACATCCCTAACAAAACCATAAAGCGAATAGAACAGCTATGCGCCAATTTCGTCTGGAGAGGAGGACTACACGCCATATCATAGAAAGAACTGTGTCTGCCGAGGGAAAAAGGAGGTGTCGGGCTGCGTTCCCTCAGCATTTTGCGTGAAGTAGCCATGCTCAAACTGGCATGGAAATTCATAGAAGGGGATTCCATCTGGGCTAAGTGGATGAGGGGCAGATATCTTCGATCCAATAATTTCTGGGTCCAAGGCATAGATAACAATTTTTTAGTAACATTCAAGAATATCCTTCGACTCAGGGACAAACTGAAGAAGTATATGGAGAGATCCATACATGACGGAAAAACGACGAGCCTGTGGCTTGACCCGTGGCTGCAGCAGAAAAGCTTTGTGGACAGACTTGGCTGGCCTACATATGAAATTATTGGCAGCCATGACAAGGTACAGGTTATCACCCGGAATGCATATGGAAAGCGGAAGAGAGACAGGTGGCCATCTGGTTTAAAGAGGAAATAGAAGCAGTTAGCCTTGGCAACGAGGCTGGAGCTGACCGCTGGATCTAGAAGGACTCCCCGAATGGGGAGTTCAATTTTAGTAGAACCTATAATATAGGAACGGCCTCATCTCCCGACGGCGGCATGGGCGGATGTGGTATGGGCTAAGGGCGCGGCGAGTAAGATGCAACTGTGTCTATATAAAGCTGTCCGAGATAGGCTTCTCACTAAAGAACGACTGGTTATGTTTGGATTCCAGCTTCCAAACAACATGTGCGTGCTATATGAGAAGAAGATCGAGACGAGAGATCATCTATTCTTTAGATGTCAAACTACAGGTCTCATCTGGCAGCAAATTTAGTCTCCAACGGGTGGGAGCCATAGTCACAGAGGTGGGCTTATTAAAGTATTCGATGAGGTACAGGCGCTTAAAGCGAATGGGGCAGAAGAGTTTGAGAAAGGAAGAATCAAGTTGCTGTCCGCAGCATGGCACGTTTGGCGCAAAAGAAACAGAAGGATATATGAAGGACAATCTACTTCCGTCGCGGGTATCATTAATAACATACGTTGTGACATTAGATTCATGGGGTTTAACATCTGAGACCTGGTGGCTTGGTCCACAACAGTTTTTGTAATCTGTAATTCTTTCTATCTATAAGAATTACCCTTGCTTCAAAAAAAACAAAAAATATATATATATATATATATATATATATATATATATATATATATATATATATATATATATATGCTATTTGGCTTCTAAAATATTTGGATGATGCAGCTTCCATTATGTGGCATCTGATATGGCAGCTGACATGACAAATTTTAACCCAAAAAATTAATTATCCATTTTTTTAATGTTAATGTTAATATTAAAATTAAGTTTAATGTTAATATTAATGTTAATATTAGTATTAATATTAATGTTAATATTAATATTATTGTTAAGGTTAATTTTAATGTTAAGATTAATCTTAACATTAATTATCATATTAATTTATTGTTAATTTAATATTAATTTAATATTAATTTTAATATTAATTTTAATGTTAAATTTGTTATCTCAGCTGTCATGTCATATGCCACATATATAATGGAAGATGATATCACCCACATATATATATATATTTTTTTTTTATTTTTTTTTCATATATATATATATATATATATATATATATATATGTTGGTGCTTTCTTTACATGGAGAGAGCTTGCTCTCAACATGCCTTGTAAAATTTTAGTCCCACATCGGAAATGCACCATGAGTTATCTCAACATGTAGACTTGGTTGTGTTTTTGAGAGATGCACATGGGGTGGTGACCCTAAGGAGGGAACCATGTGGGTGATTTTACTAGGAGGTAAGAATAAGGCTCCAAGGATTAAGCATTAATGCTTTTGTCATTCTCTTGGATTAATTCCATTTGGAGCTAAGCTCCAAAGGGGCTTAGCGACTCGGACTCGGACTCAGACTCGGACTCGGGCTCGGGCTCATGGGCTCATGAGGCGCCCATGCAGCCCATGCGGTCCATGCGGCTCATGCGGTCCATGCGGTCCATGCGGCTCATACGGTCCATGCGGCCATGAGGCTCATGCGGCCAGGCTGCTGCTGCCGCATGGAGGGTTCCACTGACTGTGCAGACTACAAGTCAGTTATGGAAAGACTGATTCAATGCGATTAATTTAGATCCTATCTTTGTGGAATTTGAATTAATTTCGTTGGGATTTGAATTAATCTCGTTGCTATCTTTTGGGATTTGATTCAATTTTCTATAACTGAAGAGGCGGCTAGGGTTTCCACCTTCTCTCTATATATACTCTCTTCTGGCCTCCTTTGTGGGTACTACGAAAATATAAGTCAGAAAAGGAGAAAGGGAGAGAGAGCTGCTGCCGCCATTACAAGTCCATCCGAGGAGTCAGAACAGAGGTGACTTCGAGCGTTCCACAAGTTCTTCAAACTTGCTGGTTCCGGGAAGCAGTTCGTGTGGGGCGAATCTTGCTTTGAGCAACGGTGTTTTGACACCCCAGCATTCTTCTTTTTCTCATTTTTCTCTAGATTATTGTACCTCATTCTGTCCCAATTGGAACATGTTTGCAAGGAAGAACGAGAGATCTTCCCTTCTCTATTTTCCTCCTCCATATTGTAATCGGATTATTTGGTTTTTGTATCATCGTAGATCTCTGTTGCATCTGTTTTACCATCTTTGATCAAGATCCGGGACTAACAATCTCAAAGCAAGATCCTTATAGATGGAAAACATTAATGCTTCGCTCGTCCAATCGGACTACTGCAAGTTGGAAAAGTTCGATAGAGACCATTATCAAGTCTGGAAGAGAAAGGTTTATCTAACTCTTCAACTAAAAGACGTTGATCATGTTATGTTGGAGGAAGAACCCTCTGTTCCAGACACTGGATCTACTGTCGCAATCAATGCGGCTACCAAACTCCAGGCCAAATGGAGAAGGGAAAATAGCATCTGCAGGCTTCTCATCCTGAATGCTATGGAGGACTCCCTGGCAGAATCCTACTCGAAGAAGGAACTTGCCAGAGACATATGGGAGTCTATGGAAAAACTGTATGAAGAAGACAGGAACAGGAGCAAAATATTTGTGGTTGAAAAATATCACAAATTGCTCTTTGAGGACGAGAAGTCCATGTTGCCACATGTGAAGGAATTTCTGAAGCTACGTCAGAAACTGGAAGACGAAGAGATGCCCCTTTCCGACAAGTTTGTCGTTGGAGGGATCGTCTCAAAACTTTCTGCTGGATGGAGTACCTTCTATGCAAGGATGCACAGAAAAAAGATAGACATTAGCTTGGGAGATCTACTTCAAGAGATCCATGTTGAGGACGAGATGCGTTCCCAACAGAAGGTGGACACTCTGTCCAAACAGTTGGCTAAAGCCAATCTAGTGCAGACGAGAGATCCCAAGGGGAAGCAGGCGGCTTCTCATCCCAAGAAGAAGGACTTCACTAATCTAAAAGTGAAGGGTCTTTCATTCAAGCAACAGAAGACTAAGTCCTACGTGACTTGTTACAATTGTGGCAAGAAAGGCCACTACAAGAGTGAATGCAGATCCAAGCCTAAACAATCAGAGAAAGGTGAGCCTAATAAGGTTTCATTGGTTTCTAACATTGTTGCTATGATCGCACAGGTCACAACTGTGGGGGTTGACTCTGACTGGTGGATAGACACTGGTACGACTTGCCATGTCTGTTCTGGCAAGGAATGGTTCGTCAAGTACCAGCCGATATCTGAGAAGGTTGTCATGGCGAACCAGGTCCAAGCTGAAGTTCTGGGGATCGGGACTGTGGAGTTGAAACTCACTTCTGGGAACACTCTGATGCTTCAAGGTATGAAGCATGTTCCGGCGATTGCCAAGAACCTGATCTCTGGGAGCCTTCTCTGCAATGTAGGCTTGAGGATGGACATCAATGCTGGTCAGATGGTGATGTCCAAGAAGGGCACATACTTCGGGAAGGCTTATCAAACCGAAGGAATGTTTAAAATTCAGCTTGTCAACCAGTTTGATGACATTATTGCAGTTACATTTTCTGATTATTCTCATGAGTTGTGGCATAATAGACTAGGACATGTTCATTGTAAAAGAATTAACAAAATGTCTAGTCTAGGACTTATCTCCAAATGTGGGGGTAAGGTGGAGAAGTGTGAAGTGTGTGCTCAGACGAAGATCACAAGAAAACCCTTTTATCGGGTCAATCGAAACACAGATCTTCTGGAGTTTGTGCACTCCGATATCTGTGACTTTAAACATTTCTCCACAAAGGCCGGGATGAAGTATTTTATAACCTTCATCTACGACTTCTCAAAATACGCGTTCGTCTACTTGCTCAAGTCTAAAGATGAAGCTTTCGAGAAGTTCAGAGAGTTCAGGGCCGAAGCTGAACGGCAGACTGGACAACAACTCAAGAGGTTAAGAAGTGATCGAGGTGGAGAGTACAGGTCTCACGAATTCGTATCATTCTGCAAAGAACATGGAATCATATGCGAGACTACTGCTTCATATTCTCCTCAATCCAACGGAGTAGCAGAGAGGAAGAACCGAACATTAACAGAAATAATGAATTCTATGCTGCTTACTGCAGGCCTTCCAAAATGCTACTGGGAAGAAGCTGCATTAACGGCCACTTTCATTCTGAATAAAGTGCTATATGCAACTTCGGACGTAACTCCTCATGAACTCTGGTTCAAAGTCAGACCAAACTTGAATGTCATTCGAGTGTGGGGGTGTCTGGCGTATGTAAAGCTCCCAGATCTGAAGATTCAGAAGCTAAGGACAAGGACTACGAAGGCGATCTTCTTGGGGTATGCCAAGAAGAGTGATGCTAGGAGATTTCTTGATATTGAGTCAAATCATATCATTGAATCTCGTGATGCTGAATACTTTGAAGACAAGTTTGCAAAAGACAAAAACATTGTTCTTTCGGACATTCCGGAAAATAATGTAGGTGCAAATGAGACTGAAATCTCATATGGGCCAGTAGTCCAAGAAGAAGCTGTTGTTGATGAAACAACTCTTGTACCAAAACTCGCAGAGCCGTCAGCTAAGCGAGCGAGAAGACCGAAAGACTTTGGAGATGACTTTGTCACCTATCATGTGGAAGCAGATCCACTTACCTATGATGAGGCGATGAAGACCATAGATGCTATCTTCTGGAAGGAGGCAGTGAATGACGAGTTTGACTCTATCACCTCCAATAACACATGGGTGTTGGTAGATCTACCTGAAGGAGAAAAGCCAATCGGATGTAAATGGATCTTCAAGAAGAAGATGAAGGCAGATGGAACTATTGACAAGTTCAAGGCCAGGCTGGTAGCCAAGGGATTTTCTCAGAAACAGGGAATAGACTACTTTGACACGTACGCTCCAGTAGCTCGGATGACCACCATCAGGATGTTAATCGCTCTAGCGGCTATACATAAGTTGGTGATACATCAGATGGATGTTAAGACAGCATTCCTGAATAGGGAGCTGGCCGAAGAGATTTACATGCAACAGCCAGATGGATTTGTCGTCAAAGATCTTGAAGACAAAGTCTGCAAGTTGGTGAAATCATTGTATGGTTTGAAGCAAGCTCCCAAGATGTGGCATGAGAAGTTTGACAAAGTTATTAGGTCAAACGGCTACAGAGTCAGCGAGACGGACAAATTTGTTTACACAAAGTTCACTGATGGAAGAGGAGTCATCGTTTGTCTGTACATGGACGACATGCTAATCCTAGGCACGGACATAGGTTGTGTCACAGAGACAAAGAAGTTCCTCTCAACCAAGTTCAGTATGAAGGACTTGGGGGATGCAGATGTCATCTTAGGCATAAAGATCATCCGGACAGACACTGGAGTAGCGCTGTCACAATCTCACTACATTGAGAAGATGCTCACACGCTATGGGTATAAGGATCTTCCAGGGATCGATACGCCATACAGGTGTGATCAGAAGCTGAAGCCAAACTCGAGGGAAAGCGTCAGGCAGCTGGAGTATTCTAGCATTATCGGAAGTTTAATATACGCAACCACTGCCACAAGGCCTGACATAGCTTTCGCCGTGGGAATGCTGAGTCGGTTCACAAGCAACCCAGGGGTTGAGCACTGGAAAGCTGTGAAGCGGGTGATGAGATATCTCAAGAAGACTCAGACATATGCACTGCACTACAATGGGTATCCGACAGTAGTGGAAGGCTTCAGTGATGCTAGCTGGTGTTCAGAGGTAGAAAGCGAGAGATCCACAGGTAGATATATCTTTTCCTTGGGTGGAGCTGCTATATCGTGAAAGTCGAAGAAGCAGACTATACTCTCTCGTTCCTCCATGGAATCTGAATTCTATGCACCTGAAACTGCAGCAGATGAAGCAGAATGGCTTCGGGAGCTCACGTATGATCTTTCAGTGGTTGGGGCTCAGATACCGGCGATACCGATATACTATGACAACCAGGCGACTGCGGCGGTGGCATCAAATGACCTCTTCAACGGAAAGAAGAGGACTGTGCGGTTGAAGCACAGGGCAGTACACGATCTTATCAAAAGAGGTGTAATTGCAGTGGTTGATGTTCGGAGTCAGGAGAACCTGACAGATCCGTTCACAAAGGGCCTCAAGCGTCAGTTGGTCGATGACACAGCTTGTAAAATGGGCTTGAAGGCATTCTGATAGTGTGTCTTTGTAATCCTACCATAAAGTTTTATGCTATTAGTTCAAAGAGAAATCTACTAGGCATCTAACTTTTGGTTCAAAGGAGGATCACTGACTGGGAAACTATCAGGTAACAGTGGGTACTTATTCTTTGGAACATGGAAGGGATACGGACCCATAACCACTTTTGTCTACTATGTATTTTCTGCGGGAAAAAAAAAATAGATCCTGTGGAAGGTTGGCTTAAACGCCTTAATGAGTTCTCAGGCCGAGTGAATGCCTGGTGTGCTTTACAGGAAGCACGGTAGAGCAGCACTACAAGGAGTGAAACTCCATGCTACAGTGGGGTTACTCCACCATGAGGTTCCCAGGTCTGGGGTAATGCCTCGGCTTTGCAAGCCAAGTCATAGCAGCGTAGCACCGCAAATAGGCAGGTAGCCTAATGCTATATGACGTAATTAAAGAGTTGTAGACAGCACTACAAAGGGGAGGATGACCCTATGTTTCAGTGGCACGACACCACGATGAGGTACCCAGGTAGGGGTAAAGCCTCGGCCTTGCAAGCCATGTCGTTGCGACGTAATACCGCAAGGAAGCCTTAGGCTTCATGCTGAGTAGATTGGCACTACAAAGAGGCTGAGACCTCATGCTACAGTAGTATGACACTACGATGAGGTTCCCAGGTAGGGGTAATGCCTCGGCTTCAGGCCATGTCATAGCGGCGTAGCACCGCAAGGAAGCGCAAGGCTTCATGCCATATCTCTTTAATAAAGAACTCACATATAGTGTATGGAAAGAGATATCAGGCCGTCTCTTGAGGGTAAACTTGTAGACGCCCAAAATTATACACTGAAACCAGGCTGGCACAGGGCCTTTAATGTGCAGCCAGAAGCACACGTAACTACACTTTGTGAGTGGAAAGAATTACAGTTGTGGTGCAGAATTCAAGGCGTAGTCCATTCTTGTATCACATTGTTATTTAACCTATGCGGGAAGATTCAAGTCATCAGCGACATCTATCCTAATGCAAAATGGACAGTTACTGTGGGAAACGCTCAACCTTGGACACATATATATGTTGTGATATGTGGGAGATTGTTGGTGCTTTCTTTACATGGAGAGAGCTTGCTCTCAACATGTCTTGTAAAATTTTAGCCCCACATCGGAAATGCACCATGAGTTATCTCAACATATATACTTGGTTGTGTTGTTGAGAGATGCACATGGGGTGGTGACCCTAAGGAGGGAACCATGTGGGTGATTTTACTAGGAGGTAAGAATAAGGCTCCAAGGATTAAGCATTAATGCTTTTGTCATTCTCTTGGATTAATTTCATTTGGAGCTAAGCCCCAAAGGGGCTTAGCGACTCGGACTCGGACTCGGACTCGGACTCGGACTCGGACTCGGACTCGGGCTCGGGCTCATGGGCTCATGAGGCGTAATGTGGCATTTTGTTGGCGCACTTTGCACTTAGCACGTCAGCAGTCATGCGGCTCATATGCGGCCTCATGCGGACCATGCGGCCATGCGGCTCATGCGGCCCATGCGGTCCATGCGGCTCATGCAGTCCATGCGGCTCATGCGGTCCATGCGGTCCATGCGGCTCATGTGGTCCATGCGGCTCATACGGTCCATGATGCTCATGCGGCCAGGCTGCTGCTGCCGCATGGAGGGTTTCGCTGACTGTGCAGACTACAAGTCAGTTATAAAAAGACTGATTCAATGCGATTAATTCAGATCCTATCTTTGTGGGATTTGAAATAATTTCGTTGCTATCTTTGTGGGATTTGAATTAATCTCGTTGCTATCTTTTGGAATTTGATTCAATCTTTCCATAACTGAAGAGGCGGCTAGGGTTTCCACCCTCTCTCTATATATACTCTCTTCTGGCCTCCTTTGTGGGTACTACGAAAATATAAGTCAGAAAAGGAGAAAGAGAGAGAGAGCTGCTGCCGCCATTGCAAGTCCATCCGAGGAGTCAGAACAGAGGTGACTTCGAGCGTTCCACAAGTTCTTCAAACTTGCTGGTTCCTGGAAGCAGTTCGTGTGGGGCGAATCTTGCTTTGAGCAACGGTGTTTTGACACCCCAGCATTCTTCTTCTTCTCATTTTTCTCTAGATTATTGTACCTCGTTCTGTCCCAATTGCAACACATTTGCAAGGAAGAACGAGAGATCTTCTCTTCTCTATTTTTCTCCTCCATATTGTAATCGGATTATTTGGTTTTTGTATCATCGTAGATCTCTGTTGCAACTGTTTTACCATCTTTGATCAAGCCCCGGGACTAACAATATATATATATATATATATATATATATATATATATATATATATATATATAGGGAGCGGATCAAAAGCCCCCCTTAGAAAGCCCCCCAAAAATCCCCCTCACTCTAATTCGTAATATTAATGTTAATATTAATGTTAATGTTAATATTAATGTTAATATTAATGTTAATGTTAATATTAATTTTTTTTAATTTTTTTATATATTAATGTTAATGTTAATGTTAATATTAATATTAATTTTAATGTTAATATTAATTTTAATATTAATATTAATGTTAATTTTAGTATTTAATGTTAATATTAACATTAATATTAACATTAACATTAATATTAACATTAATATTAACATTAAATTACGGATTAGAGTGGGGGGTTTTTGGAGGGCTTTCTAAGGAGGACTTTTGATCCGCTTCCATATATATATATATATATATATATATATATATATATATATATATATATATGAGGAAGGATAGGCATCCCTGCACTTTTTGCATCCCCAAGCATCCCCCCTACTCACACCGTTGGATGGTGCTTTAAGTCATCTAATCTTAACCGTTGATTTACCAATGGTTAAGATTAGATGACTTAAAGCACATCTAACGAATGTGAACATGGGGATGCACGGGGATGCAAAAAGTGCGGGGATGCCTATCCTTCCTCTATATATATATATATATATATATATATATATATATATATATATATATATATATATATATATAACATTAGCAGCGGTTGCTTTTAGTTGAAGCAACTCTTATTAAATTTAGTCATATACGTGGCAATAGTAACAAAGTTGCATATGAAATGTAAATTTGGAGAAGCTCTCTATCATTTCCCTTCCGTATAATTGCATGAATTATTTATAAAGGAGATCTTGGATTTAATATAAATATAAATATATAAACTCTAGCTTTTCCGCAATTTTGCATAAAATCAAATAATAATGGGATAGGACCATGAATTTCTTTCTTCCCGGATGTTTCCTTGTTCCTTTTGCCTTGGGCCATCTTCAGCATTTAATATTACGCATGTTTGTCTCTGTCCCTTTTTTTTTATTTATTCTTCCCAACTTGGTTGCGGAAACATGCCCACTAGCTCTTGTCAAATTAAGTATCAAACATACTTAATCATTTGCGATCTAAAAAAATTATTTTCCTTAGAATAATACTCAAAGGTTAACTCGTAACAAAGGAAGCTCCAATGTCTTTCTGATGTGTGACCACTTCACTGTTTTTTTCAAAAACTATCAATCCGGCTAGCCAGACCACTGAATGGTCTAACCCAAATAAATTTTGAACCGTTTTGATTCAATTTTTTAACTTTTGTTTTTAACTTTACATATAATCAAAATTAATATATTTATTTTTTGACTAATTTTACTATGATGAACATGAAAAACTTCTAAAGTAGTATACTATTTAATGTAAGATTATAAGTCAATGTAACTTGATAACCTACTGGTTGGTTGGATTGGCAGTATTCTGTTCTAATCAGTTTTGGTCCGATTTTTAAAACATTGATATATATAAATGTGGGTTCTTCGTCGTGGATGCAAGACACAATAAGACAGAGAGAAAGGAACATGTCCTCGACGTGGATGCTTGTCGTCTTCGAACCTTGATGGTGGTTTGCGTCGAGTCTGCATATTCAAAATTCGATACGATCTATATGTCCAAACCCTTTGCGCGTACGTCTGCTGTTTTTGTCATTTTTAGCATAGCGAGAAGCGGGAATGGTGCCATGACACGTTCAGAACCAAAGCAGGAAGTAGCAGCCAAAGAAGTGGTCAAACGAAAGAGGAGCTACAGCGTTGAACGTACAAAGGCCACAAGTATGAATACGGTTTCCTCGAAAGCATGCATGCAGCAAGATTCTAAAATGGACGTTAGCAGCTAGCGACAGCCGTCGATGGAGGTACATCCGAGAAAAAGTAACTGACATAACTATCATTGCATTGCTTATGAGACATAAATTTGTATTGAGCTTTGCTATGCCTACAACCAATGTTACAACCCCCTTACAACTTTGTCACGTGTCGATCTTCGATTGGAAGAGGGAGAGAAGTGGTGGGACCGGGTGGAGCCCATGTAGCAGGGAGGTGAGAGTGGTGATGGGACCCGATGGGACCCATGTGTAAGGGATGGGAGAGAGTGATTGTAAGAAAGTTGTAAGAATCGCTCTCCCAATTTCATAACCAGAGTCGACGTGCTTTTAACCTAACCCCCAAATTCTCTCCTCCATTTGTTCTCGTATCACTATTAGGGTTCGTCCAAGCTTAAGCGACCTCCCATGGCGACCTCTGCAACATTGGTACAATGAAATTGCTTTTGTTTTTTTTTTCCCTAAACTTTTGGTTTTGTGGTTTACGGTTTGCCCCTCTCAATTCTGAGTAATTTGGTCTTTCTTGTAGGAGAAGTGTCAAATTTGTTCCAAGAACAACCACCTTGCCGATGAATGTTCGTTCTTGAGCTCGCCTTGCAAGATCAGGAACTGCAAGGGGATTAGGCACCTGTTGAAGTCAAATACTAAGGCAAATCCTGGTAGAAATTTTTTGAAATGCCCTGTCTGCTCGGATTTTCAATGGTTGGATGCTGCTATTTTGGATTCAAGCTCTGAAAGTTCTTCTTCAACAATTCAAATGGAAGGATGTTTCACATGTGGTGAATTAGGGCATTGGAAGAAACAATGTCCTTGGAAAGAAAATACTTGCCCAAATCAACATTGTGGAGGGAAGAGAGCTGTTTTGATGTCAAAGAGGAATCACAGCAAGGGAAGGATATTCTTGCAATGCATGAGATGCAATAATACATTCCAATGGTTGAATGAGGGTGTTGTTAAAGAGGAGAACAAATGTGAAATTCCTATTCAAATTGTAGTAAACACAACTTTAGATTAGTTGTGCCAAAAATTTGGAAAAGAATTGGGCATGTAAAGTTGAAATCATGTAGTTGAGTGGAAGTTTCCCATCTATGTAATGAATTGAAGTCGATTGCTTATGTTACTTTGTCAACAACTGCATGTCTCTCTTTTATGAATGTTGAACATATTCATAGATGCTTTGATCCATTTAAGTTTCACTACAAGCATTATCTGTAGTTCATATGAAGTATCAAATATTTAGAACTTTCAAACAAAGTTTAGTTTGTTGCTTCAAACATTGGCCTTCAAAATGAATGTTAATTTGCTGAACAAAGAAAGATCACTTTGTTTATTCAAATGTTGCTTCAAACATTGTACATTCATTACATTCAAACATTGGCCTTCAAAAAAGTGTGCTGAACAAACATTAAAGAATCCTTAACAAACATTGAATAATTATGAAGAAACAAAGAAGTATGCTGCTGCTCCAAAATAGTGTACATAGGCCTTCAAACATTTAAGTATTGTGCAACAAACATTCGAGAATCCTAAACAAACAAAGAAGTATGCAACAACTTCAAAAAAATGCAGCATTTGTTGTTGCTGCTTGAAACAGTTTGCTGCAATTGGCTTCCAAACAGTTTACTTAAAAAATGCAGCAAGTGGCCTTCAAAATACAGACAATATTATGCAGCAATTGGCCTTCAAAAAATGCAAACAAAATACATATGAAGAAGTATGCTTCTTAAAAATGCTGCTTCAAACATTGGCCTCCAAAATAGTGAACACAAACTGAACATATAAGCAAGCATGTACTTGGCCTCCAAAATAGTGATGGGCTACAATTCAAATATAAACAAGCACACAGTTGGTCTTCATTTAGTGCTGCTTCAAAATAATGAACGTAGCAGAGTTTAAGGATAACACAACATAAGCAAGCATGTACTTGGCCTCCAAAAACTGAACATAACAGAGTTTAAGGATTACACAAAAGTCAAGCAAGCATACAGTTAGTGCTGCTTCAAAATGATCAACATTCAATACACTTCAAAAGTCAAGCAAGCATACAGTTAGTGCTGCTTCAAAATTTTCAACATTAAACAAGTACAATCCTATTGTTGTTGTTGGAGGAGGAGGATTGAAGGATTATTGTTATTGCTGCTGCTTGTTCCCATATTTAATCTGACACTATTGTTCCATGGAGGTCTAAACACAGAATTCGTTGGCCTCCCTGGTGGTAGAATAGCTGCAATATTAGCCCTGCCATGCACTCCCAGGTTTTGATGAATCCATTCACTCCCAAATTTGAAGGGAATGGTAGATGAGTGAGGAGGTGGAGGACTTGGATGCATCAAATTGGAAGAATTGGGAGTTGAATTGGAAGGACCTGGTTGTTGTTGTGGTGATGAAGGTATTTGTGGTCCTCCTGTACCCATGGAGCTAGCATCCTTCTTCTTACCCCTTGAAGTCTTTGGCCTCTTGTAAGCAGTGTTAGTCTTTCGTGGTACCTTTTGTTTTGGTTCTTTGGATGGTCTTGCTGGCCTTGGTGTCCTTGGTGTTTTCCGGTTCCCTCCAACTGGTCCTCCTTGACAACTTCATGCATTATGATCAGATGGAAACTTGCATCTCCCATGAATCCTCTGCTTCTTGGCATGCCTTTGTAACTCATCAGCCTCCCTCCTCCTAATACTCTTTGGTCTTCCAGGTTGCCTTCTTGTAGCAGGTGGACCAACTTCATATGGTGGCTGTAACAAAGTACAATATGTAGAACCAACTTCATAAGAAAGTGCAATATATAGAACACAAATAGGATAAAGAATCTTTCCAACATAACTTTCTGGATCCCATAAGCTTTGCTGAGGCAATGGAAAAATCTTTCCAGCATAAGCCTCCTTGTAGGTATTAGCATGATAGTAGTGGCTTGTGAACCTATACCAAGACAAGTAATTTATGATGTAAGTGTATATATAAACTGCTATGTATCTATATTGCTATGCATATATAAACTGCTATGTATCTATACTGCTATGGCTACTAACTGCGATGCATATATACTTACATTGTCCATGTGGGTATGATAGGTAATAGTGCAGCTAGAGCATGAACACATGGTATCCCTGTTAAGTCCCACACATGACAGTCACAAGTCTTGGCTTTAATATCAACTATCCATCTGTTTTCAATAGAGAACACACTTGTGACACAAAATAACCCCTCATCAGCACCATTGACCTAAAACTGGTTGACTTGCTTTGTCCTATGCTCAATGATCTTCTTTGCTTTTGGAGTCAAGTCATTCTCACCCCAGCCTTTAGAAACCATCTTCCTATCATAGATCAATTGCATGACCATCATATGATACATCTCTACAATCATAGTGATGGGCCTCCCTCTGATGTCCCTAATCCAACTGTTGAAGCTCTCAGAGAAGTTATTGGTTATGTGCTCACACTTGGTTGTCTTATCAAAGAATGCTCTACACCATCTTCTCATGTCCTCTTCCATAAGATACTGAAGACCCTCTGGACATTGTTCAGAAAGTGCTTTGATCCATTTAGCTGTGTCAACCTCTCTGTATGCACTAGCTGCACCCCAGCTAAGATGCTTCAACTGTAGGCTATTACTGATTCGAGCCTTAAAATTCTTATAGAAATGTCTGAAACAAAATCTGTGGGGGTGCCCATAAAATTCTATGTCAACAGCACTTTCTAAGCCTTTCTGCCTGTCAGATATAAATGTTATCTTAGCTGGACGTTGCAACAACTTGTCTTTAATAATTGAACGGAAGTGGCCCCATGTTGCTTCACACTCAGACGTGCAAAGATAGATGGCAAGAGGGAACAGTCCATTGTTACCATCTAAGGCAGTTGCTGACAAACACACACCCCCATGCTTTCTTTTCAAATGACAGTCATCTAACCTAACTAATGGTCTACAACCTTTAATGAACCCTGTGAAGCTTGCATTGTAACTTATGCATAAATAGCCAAATTCAGTGGTCCCTGCTATATTCCCGTAAAAAGCTACACTCCCAGGATTGGATCTCATAACCTGCTGTGCAACCTGAGGACATTTCCTATAACTTTCATCATAACCACTAAAAATTTTCTCTTTCACTCTCAATAATGCCATATGTGCATTCCAATAGGAAACCTTAACTGTATACTTGGACCACATCTGCCTCTGAATATCCTTTGCCTTCCATGAGATATGGTGTGCTTTAATGTCATCTTCCAACACATCATAAATGAACTTACTGTTAGCCATTTTGTTTGAGAGCTTTGAAGTGTGCTTGCAAGTGTGGGCTCCATTAAGCTGTCTAAGTGTACATGTAGTCGTGTCAGGTAAAATTCTGACCCTACACATCCATGGACATATCTCTTCTTCACACACACCCCATATCCTATTCGATTCATTCTTAACAAATCTCATTTCAAACCTGTTCTTTATAGCAAAAGTCCTTAAATATCTTCTGCACTCAGTAGGATTCATCCATTGTTGACCTAAGACTAGTTCACCCACAACTGGAGCCCTGTATTCCTTCTCACCCATCTCACCCTCACTCATGTATAAGTCATCAATTTTAGCAGGTCTATGATCACATTCAGAAGCAGATGATGGACAACTATGGTATTCCTCTTCAAGCTCAAGTTCATCAAGGTGAAGTTTCTTTCTTCTTTGAAACTCTTCCCTCTGAAACTCTGTTTCTTCACCCCATTCTTCATTTCTGTCTTCACTGCTTGGTACATATTCTTCATCCTCCTCCTCTGTTTCTTCCTCTTCATCATGTATTTCTTCCTCCTCTGCCTCTGTACCCTCTGCATGTATGCCAGTCTGCCTCTCCTCATCAACCTGTGTACCATCACCTTGTCTTTCAGCCTCTGCTTGACCATCTTTACCCCCAATATTGAAGACCCTTGATGACATTTCATCCAACTGCTCCTCTGGGAGGTCCACATCACTGTCACTAGGTAGGGGTTCAACAGTATCATGTTCTAATTGAACTGCTGGCTTTCTAGGTGATTTATGTGCTACTCTCTTTATAAGTGTTCTCCTATTTTGAATTGCTGGCTTGCAAGCTGATGCTTGTGTCTCAATAAGTTGTGGCTCAGGTTGTTGTTCTTGACTTGTCTCTTTACCAATCTCTTCTAAGAACAAGTGTATTTCTCTATTCTTGTCTGGCAATTGCTTGCCAATCATACCCAACAACTCAGCATCAGTCAACACCTCTACTCTTTCACCACTTTTTGAGTCATCAATCCAGTGATACTTATAACTAGCCTTAAAAGTATTACTCTGAATTATATATGGTATATCCAACAAACTAACCAAGTCTAGGTCTACTTCAACAGCAACAGAACTACCATTCATATAGTGGACCCTAAGCACGACCTTCCTACATAATAGTACATGTATGCACACATATAATAACATGCTTACAGACAACAGACTATTATGGACCCATTCAGAAAGCAAACAATGAAGAGACTCAAGAATAAATAGAAGAGGAAAGTAAAACTTAGGTTAGGATAGTATAACTTACAATGGGAGACTGTCTTTCATCATATAAACTCTCAGAGAAGCTCTAAACGAGAAAGGGGTTATGGATTGGAGAATTTAGGGCATAGCTAAATCTGAAAAAAAAAAGAAAGAAGAAGAAGATGTCGAAGGTGCTCAGAGGAAAGAATTTCGTAACCAATCTTTCATATATTGAAGGAAAAAATTACAAAAAAAAAATTGCAAAATTACCTGACTTGCAGACTTTGCCATGGGGGCTGGACGATCGCGGATAGAATTTGGGGGTTAGGTAAGAGTCGACATCGCGAATGTAGTTTGGGGATTAGGTTGCGAAAGAGAATTTGGGAAAGGAATTTAGGGTTTAGGTTACGGAAGGGATTATGAATTGGGGATAATTTGGAGGAAAGTTTAGGTTCGACTGAACAGAGGGTTTGGGAGAGAAAGTGTCGATTAGGATTTTATTAAAAGAGAGTATTTTAGGAATTCCATAAATACTTTATGTTGGCTCGATGTCAACATTTGAGAGAAAGGGTATTTACGTCCTAAAAAGTCGACGAAGGGGGGTTTCTGTTAGTCAACAACGGAAACTGTTAGAAGTGGGGGGCGTTGTTTATTAATGTAAAATAGTGGGGTGCACCCTTAATATTGACATATAAAGTGGGGGGTAAATAAAAAATTCTCTAATTTGTTTAACAAGCTTTGATACAAAGCTCAAAGCTGGCGTAGACTTGCAAGAGTAACGCTGTGTTTGGTAGAAAGGATAGAAAAATAGAGGGAAAAAATTAAAGAGTGATAATTTTCATCTATATAAAAAGTAAAGACTATTTTTTACCTTTGTGTTTGGTAGGATAAAAGTGATATCCTTTTCTTTGTTTGGCATAGAAAGAAAAATGTGGAATGTTTAGCAGGATGGAAGGAAAATGGAAGTGATACACTTTTTTATATTTGGTATAGAAAAAAAAAGTGGAAGGAAAGAAAATAAGATTTTGCCAATTATATTCTCAAATAAAAATATTTATTACCATTTGACTTTATTGAACTATTTTAAAATAATATAATTCTTATATGGTATAATTGTAAATTAATATGAGCATCCACTTTTTCTTCCACATTTGGACGGATTGATTTTCTTATATTAGGAGAAAAAAACTAATCCCTCCACTTTTCCTTCTATACCAAATAAGAGAAAATGTATCATTCATTTCCTTTTTCCTCCTCTATTTTTCTTCCTTCCACGTTTTTCTCGTACCAAACATAGTGTAAGGTAGGAACTGCAATAGATAGTGCAAAAGTGTCGATCAAATTAATATAATGTCTTGGAAATTGAAATTATGTTATATATATTCCCTGCAAATTACAGGAGAAGCTAATCGATTATATATATATATATATATATATATATATATATATATATATATATATATATATATATATATATATATATATATATATATATATGAGAAAAATTGGTGTAGGAAAAATATATTTGAATAAATTAGTCAGAATGAAACATTCCGCTAATAGAGATGACAAAAAAGTGGATGGTGAATAAAAATTGGTTTGTGAGAATTCTGCCAACTGAGTTGGTGAAAAATTGGCATGGTATATATTCCACCAAGTGGTGACAATGGTAAACTGCCTATTAGCTTAAACAGGTTTTACTTCCATTGTCATGGTTTCAAAGATTTCTGGAAGCCTACATATGACAAATTGCCTATTAGATTATGCATTTATAATGCTATACTCCATTAAAAAAAATCATAAAATAGGCAATACATTCACACACACAAAATCATGAATAATTTACTTTCCTTCAGAAATTTGTGTAAGCAATTTGCCATGTTCAACTAGACAAATGCTCAAATATCAAAGCAGGACAATGAAAGCATAATCTAATAGACAGTTTACTACTAAACTTTATGTGTCACTTTTTTGCCGACTAGGTTGGCAGAGTATTCACCATGCCATATTTTCACCAACTCAGTTGGCGGAATCCTTACTTAAACCTATTTTTTTATTCACCAGTTACTTTTTGCCATCTCTGTTGGCAGAACGTTTCACTCCTACTAATTTCTTGAAACTTATTTCGTTTTGACTAATTTATTCTAATATATTTTCGCTATATATATATATATATATATATATATATATATATATATATATATATATATATATTTGGAAATAAGGTGAATTTTATTCCAAAAGAAAAGCCATAATCTTACAACATACAAACAGAGTGGGACTCCCACTCAACTCTCATCAATCTCCATAAAATTAACATCAAACTCGATGTTATGGAGAATGCCAACTGGGGGGGTGACTAGCCCCTCAAAGATCCGATGGTTTCGCTCCCGCCATACATGCCAAACCGCAGCAGCCAGACGAACTCTGGCTGTTCGGAACCAGTCCTTCCCTCTAACCCTGCTATCTCGGATCTCCGTGATGATGTCCCCCACACCTTTTCCGGAGGTGCACACTCCCAATAAACGACTCTGCTTCGACCAGATCTGCCATGCCAGAGTGCACTCGAAGAAGATATGCTTTATAGATTTAGGCTCCAATCCGCAAAGCACACATGTGGGATCCGAAATCGGCACTCCAAACGAACTCAGGCGATCTCTGGTCAAGAGGCGGCCCAGTAGAAGCTTGTAGACACACAACTGCATCTTCTTGGCCAGACCCTTGCACCAAACGAATTCGTAATCGGAACTCAACGGATAAGCTCGCCGGATCAGGTTATAGCAGCTACGGAATTGGAACTCTCCAGTCCCGGTAGAAACTCCAGTCGGCTCCCAAATCTACCGATCCGCAGGCAACGTCGGGTCAATGGCAATAGATAAAATGCTCCTACCCAGCTCCTCAGTGAACCGATACGAATCTGGTCGCCACTCCCCATCACATATGATGCGCCTGCATGTCAGACCCCGTCTATCCTCCTGATGAGTCGGGGCTCCTCTAATGTCCAACAGCGAACGCCGATCTATCCAAGGATCCCGCCAGAGATCCGTGCCCGACCCGTCCTTCATGACCCTCCGGATAGCAGACTTGAGCACCCCCTTGTGTCTCAAGATAGTCTTGAACGTGACTGAATGGTTGTTGTCAGTAGCGTACGTCCAGAAACTACCCTGCTTCACGTATCTACTGTGCATCCAGTCCGTCCAGAGAGATCTCCCGCTGATAAATCTCCAGGCCAGCTTAAGCGCAGAGGCCTCCCTGATCTCCAGCAACGGTCGGAGCCCCACTCCTCCCTCCTTCCTGGGATGACAAAGCTGGTCCCAGTATATCGCATACATACCTCCCCTCCAGATGAAATCAGCACATAGCCGCTCCACATGCCGGATAGTGGCCACAGGTAAGAGGATAGACTGCAGCCAAAAATGAGCCACAGTCGAGATCACCGATCTGACCAACTCGATACGACCGCCAAAAGACAGACCTGCTGCTTGCCAACCCTCTACTCGCCTCTGGACATACTCCACCAGACTATTGCAATCCTGATCCCGTGCATAATTGACTGTGAGTGGCACTCATAGGTATCGCACCGGAAGATCACTCCTTGCGATACCCAGCTCATCAGCCCGCTCCTCTTTTCGGGTACACAGGGAGCTGAAGTAGACCCTACTCTTATCCCTGTTCATCTAGAGACCCGAAAAGAACTTCAAGTCTTCCATAATAGTCGCAAGCGTCTGTAACCCCTCCGTCGAAGGCTGGATGAATACTAGCAGGTCATCAGTATAAATACGGTGAGTAACTGGGGGAACCATCCTCCGAAACGGGGGTATCAGCCGTCCCCGGTGCACAGCCAGATCCATCAAACAGGTAAAGTACTCCATAACCAGCGTGAACAGGTAAGGGGACAATGGGTCACCTTGTCTAAGCCCACGGTTGCTCTGGAAGTACCCATAAGGAATGCCTTGGATTAGAACTGAGAAGGTAGAGGACGTAATGCACTCCCGGATCAGCTCAACC
Source organism: Iris pallida (assembly GCA_029216955.1). Classification (NCBI taxonomy): domain Eukaryota; kingdom Viridiplantae; phylum Streptophyta; class Magnoliopsida; order Asparagales; family Iridaceae; genus Iris; species Iris pallida. The sequence continues at coordinate 2,743,960 of JANAVB010016193.1, read as the reverse complement.
CAGTGATCCGCGAAACCCATGGCAGATATCAGATGACAGAGGAAGTCACGATTGACCATGTCATACGCCTTCCACAGGTCCAGTTTTACACAGGCCTTCTCCCCACCGGGTCTGCTGAATCCCCTCACCATCTCATGGGCCAGGAGGCTGTACTCTGCGATCGACCTCCCCTTGATGAACGCAGCCTGATTCGGGGATACCAAGTCCTGCATGATCCCCTCCATCCACCGGCACATAAGGTGTGTAACTATCTTATAAAGATAATTACAGCACGCAATAGGTCTGAAATCCGCCAAAGCTATCGCTCCCTCCTTCTTCGGCACTAAAGTCAGGAAAGTATGATTAAGTTCTTTCAGAAGCTTTCCTTTGGTGAAGAATTCCTGGACCACCTCCACGACCTGATGCTTCAGAATGTCCCAATGGCGTTTGAAGAAACCACTATTGAAGCCATCCGAACCAGGAGCTTTGTTGGGATCCGCCTCCTTGATAATAGATTCCACCTCCTCCAATGTAACAGGGGCAAGAAGAATGCTATTTCCATATGGGGTCACCAATCTCTTCGTAATGACCTCTGGAAACACGAAAAGGTAGTCAACCTAGAAATATAACTCAGAGTAGTACCTGACAGCCTCGCCCTGAATCTCAGCCGGTGTCCCCACCAGAGTGCCATCCGCATCAAACAGCTGGGATATGTGATTCCTATTCTGTCTGGTCCGGATAACATCATAAAAGAACTTAGAGCAACGGTCACCATCCTTCAGCCAGGAACATTTGGCTCGCTGGGCCGATCTAATCTCCTTCTGCAGCCTCAGGATGTTAACGTCCCCGATCAGTTCCTTCTCTCTAGCCGCCAGGTCCCCATTCAGCATGTCATCTTGCATATCCTGCTGTAAGGTCTGCAACTCCACCTCCTTATCCTCTAAGGTGGACTTGGGCAACCCCTTCACCCAACTCCTGAGGGCTCTCTTCGTGGCCTTTAGACGACGAACCAAGCGGAATTGGGCCGTCTCCTCTTGCCCGCTAGTAAGCCCCTCCGTGACAGCCTCTAGATAGCCCTCTGAGAGATACCAACTATTGTTATACCTGAACGGGCGAGACTTCCCAAGAGACCGAGCCGTGAAGCCAACCCAGATTGGAGAATGATCGCTCGTCCCAACTGCCAGACCCTCAGCGAAGTGTTGGGGAAGTGACGGAACCACTCCCCATTGTCCAGAGCTCGATCAAGCTGACAAGCAATCATGTTATAGGAAGCTTTGTTGTGCCAAGTCCAGATGAACCCTGAGCGAGTAAATCCTCGAAGCCCCGCAAGCAGGAGGCATCTCTGAAAATCATAAAAGATAGAGTCTGGACCGGACGACCTCCCAGCTTCTCCCCTTGGTGCAGAAGGGCATTGAAGTCCTCGATAAAGAGAAGAGGAAGGCACGACGAGTCAGCCACAGATGAAACACGAGAGATATCGCTACATAAGGACTCCCGTCTCCTTCTATCATTGTGCCCGTAGACAGCCCCCAGCAAGAACCGGAAGCCACCCTTGTTCACGAAGGAGATGGCAATCAAATATATATATATATATATATATATTTTTTTTTAATCAAATATATATATATATATATATATATATATATATATTAAAATATATATATATATATATATATATATATATATATATATATATATATATATATATATATATATATATATATATATATATATATATAACAAGAACATTTAGAGGACATTTATTGCTTGATATTCAAGAAAGCTATTTAGAGGATTATACGGTCAGTCCTAAACCAAATGAGCTACTGAAAACAAAAATAACATATACCAACGCCTCTGACGCGATCATTCTATTGCAAATTTGGATAGGAATTTGACACGGGTGGAGGATGAAGACCGAAGGTTCATAAGTTGTTGTGGAGTAACTCTGTATCCTTTTTTAGTCCTCCTAGGCTTGGCCACCTTCCAAGAGCTAGGATCACTAACCCTCGATGCTACAATCGCCTGCGAAGAGCACACTATGCACCCAGCTCGCTGCTCTAGGGAGTCCCGGGATCCATCGATCCACCCACCAATGCCGGGGCAGTCTGACTGATAGGAGAAAAGTAGCTCTCCCTCTTCGCGGAGAACGGTCGGACATGGGGTGGGGTCCAAAGGACAAGAAGTCCCTTCCATAACGTCTGAAGGAGCTAATACGGGGCGCCTAGACCTATCGATTTTGTACCCAAAAATGTGCCTGAGGAGGCAAGTCCTTCCTGGTCCCCTAAAGTTTAGTCAATATTAGGGGAAACCACGCCACCAGAGAGCTCCTCTTCATCACGATCCACCTCATCCGCCTAGCCACTACCAAAATATGTTGCTTTAGCGACGGCCAGATCCGTCGACCAAAAAATCCGTCGGCAATCAGCTCGTCGTTAATAAAGTCCATCGCTAGGTAGTCGTCAATCGACGGAATAGCGACTGTTTCCCATCGTCATTATTCATTGCATTAGCGATGACTTACCGACGGCCTTTCGTCGAATTCAAGTATTAGGTATTGAATTGTAAAGACTCTTAGCGACGGATGGTCCGTCGGTAAACCGTCGTAACTTTGTATCAGAGGGTATCGGCCCGTCGCTATTTCGTCGTAAACCGTCTCTAACTAGGGACGGCTTTGCGACGGACTAGTGGCAGATAATTCGTCGACCTAGTTCTGGAAATGCTTGATATTGCCAGAACTATGGCGACGGATAGTCCATCGGTAAACCGTTGTTACTTTGTATCAGAGGGTATCGGTCCGTCGATATTCCGTCGTATCCCGTCGCTAACTAGGGACGGCTTAGCGACGGACTAGTGGCGGATAATCCATCGACCGAGTTCTGAAAATGCTTGAGATTGCCAGAACCATGGCGACGGATAGTCCGTCGCTAATCCGTCGACCATGGCGACGACTTCTAGACAGAATATCCATCGCTACCTTTCTGAGTAACCTTTCAAACCACTAGAACCTTGCCGACGGATGTTATGTCGACCATCCGTCGCTAACTAGAAAATATTTGGTATTATCCAGTTAGCGACGGATATTTCATCGACCATCCGTCGCTAACTGGAAAATATTTAGAATTCTGCAGTTAGCGACGGATGGTCCGTCGACCATCCATCGCTAACTGGAAAATATTTGGAATTCTCCGGTTAGCGACGGATATTCCGTCAAAAATTAGTCGGTAACTGAAGTTATCCGTCGCTAACCCGTCACTAGTCCGTCGCTAACTGAGATATTTTGAAAAAAAAATTGCAGAGCTTTCCCTGTTCATATAACATCCAAAAATCGGACCAATATATAATCACAATATACAATCACATAGACCAATATATAATCTAATATAAATCACACACGAAAATAAGGCACACCAATTATCCAAAAAACAAATAGACCAATATAAAATAATAATCATCCAAACCAATAAAAGTATACACCAATTATCTAGAAATCATGAACTAATATCCGTCGTTATAATATTCAAAATTTCCACAAATATTCAAAGTTTAAAAACTATTCTAATACAATACTTCAAGGAGGATGAGGAGTTCGATTATCCGTGGTGGTACTCCAACCTGCGACCGACGATAATACTGCTCCACTATGTACGGCGGTAATCCGTCGAAGCCACTTTCCGGAAGTCGGCGTAGCTGCTCTGGCGTCATGAGGTCAATGAGTGCCGTCACAGTCGGAGGCGGTACCAGAGGGGCAGCAGGGTTGACAGAAACATGACCGGCACCGGTAGCAGACGGACCGGCACCGGTAGCAGACGGACCGGCACCGGTAGCAGACGGACCGGCACCAGCACCAGACGGACCGGCAGCAGCAGACGGAGGCGAAAAGTACGTGGCAATTTTCTCCCGCAAGGATGACACTACCTCGTGCAACTGTGCAAGCTGCGACCTCACATCATCGTCTGTCGGGGCCGCGGAAGGAGGCAGTGTTGGTAGAAATCTCTAAGTCGCCATATGCAACGACCCTAGGGAGCCGACTCCGTACAGGTACCCTTTCTTAAAGCCGCCGACGGTATTTACGAACAAGTCATTACGAGCGGCCAAAGAAGAGGACATCCGGACGGGCGTCGTTTCACCGACATCCTCGACAGCAGTTAACTGATCCCGATTAAGGGCCTCGTGATACGCAGCCTATCAAATAAATATGTTTATACTATAAGATTTACCTAAGTTGTAATCTATATCCTATGTTTCACTAAGTTAAGTGTGAATCCTAAGTTTACCTAAGTTATAGTCCGAATACTTTTAATTCTAACATAAATCTCATAGACATAAGTACTTGCATCAGTATCCTTCGCCCTCTCGTCGACGAAGCTTCCGTCATTTCGCCTCTTGTGCGTATGCTGGAACACATCGTGCATGGTGACCAATTCTGGCGCCCTTTCCTCCTTCACTGTCCGTTGGGTGTGCATACGAAATTTTTGTAGAATTTAATTAACTCCGTATATTAATAATACCTAATTCGATAGTGAAATAAATTTGCGGTATCTCACCATATCTGCAAGCGTCGCTGCTTGGGGCCTTGATCCCCCTGTATGAAGCCCCGTGACCCGTCGATTTGCCTTCGTCTTCTCCGATTTCTCCTTGTACGCAGGAGTATCCATCATATCTAAGAGCTCCTCATAATAGTCCTGCCGGATCTAATTCGGCATCGTCTGCCCCATTTTCAGGTCATAAATCATATCCCGTATCTTCTTCGAGGCAGCGCTTCTGTAGGTCCTGCGGATCGCATCCTCACGATGGAGGGGCCAGCAGAACGTCGTCTAACATACAAATTCAATTATCACATAATTTAAAAAATGGTTGATTAAAGAATAACTAATAATTAACCAGAAGATATAGATATATACCCTTAACTCATTGAGCCAGACGTACTTCAAGTTTGGGAGCATCGACGAAAAATTGAGGTAGGAACCATGGAAGTTAGCCCTGATAATTTTTCCAAAAGCCTTGGCAACATTAAACGGAAAAAAACCTACAAAGAAGCAACGACTGGATTATTAACTTGAATAAATGAATTTTTTAATAAATTATCTTAAATTTACTTATGAGGTCCCCGCGGGCCATAGCTCTTGTTGGAAAACACCTCTCGGCTTCTCTGTGCCGTCGGAGGATCCGCGGGTCCACGTATGTACTCCCCAGTAACTGGATGGAACCGAGTATGGGGGTACTCCGGGGCCTACTGTACAGTAACTGGTGGATCCGCTGGTGGGTCCGCTAGCGGAACAGATCCGCTACCGGATGGAGACTCATGCCTTGATGAAGTTGTCGATCGACGGCGGGATGCGTCTGTGCCCGGGGTATGTTTGCAAAAACAAAAGTATGAACTTTATTGATACAAACTTTGTAAAGATTACAAGAATTTTGGGAAAGTACAACTGTAGGAATCCAATCTAGAAGACGATTGCTTTATCCCTTGGACGATGTGAACTTTGAAGACGGTAGCCTCTGAAGTTGAAGGCAAAAGCCTCGGAAGAATGCAGCAGCACTTGGGCAAGAACTCCTGAACTCTCTGATATTTCTGAACTTTATGTCTGATCCCCTTTAGTGAAGACTTGAAACTCTATTTATAGAGTTCTGAAAATAACTAACTTTTAGTTATTCTAAATGGCGCAAGTTGGATTGCGCAGGAACTGGATTGCGCAGTATCAGACTGCACAGGCAGTTGTCTGGTCGTGGGCCAACTGTCTTAGACACATGGCATCATTTGATTGAAATGCGCATGATCGTGTGCAGACGGTTGCCACATAACGAACAATTGATGGCATGAATGCCACGTGTACTTTTGTCAGTTATCATGATGAAGTGCGCCACATGAATTGCGCTGACTTCGGATTGCGCTGAGATGGACTGCGCTAGAATGGGTTGCGCAACAAATAAATTGTGCTACATGTACAGCTGTCCTCGAGTGCTGTGCGGTGCAATAAACGAACAGTCTCCTCGTTCTTTATGCTGTCAGCTGTCAGAAGATTTGATTGTGTCAGATAATGATGATATGGCCACATCAGCTTGCGCAGTCGAAAGAGTGCGCAGTCTAGTGTGCACAATCTGAATGATGCGCAATCTGATGTCTGTGCAGTTCATTTGAAAGTTGTATTTCTTGATTTTTATGGCTTTTTTGATGGGTGCAACTTGATTTTTTAGGACCTACAAGACCCCTTTAAAGTTTTCGAAAGTTGAATTTATTCAAAATTTCGAAATACTTTGAATTTTGAATTTTAAATCAAGTTGCCCATATGTTGAGCTGTCTGTGCAATCGGATGAATCGGCCCCTGCTTTTTCGGCACAATCTGAGGCGGCCGTTTCTTTTTGAAAAACTATAAACAGTTCTCTCGATCCTTCGACTTATTCTTTACTTTGCTTTCTTGTGTTTGAGAGAAAAATTCCTGAGCTCATCCCGACTTCAGCCTTCTTCTCCGTCGATCTCATCGCCCCAAAACGATCCTCCGCCGCCGACAAGGGCAAGGTCCCCGCCGAATCTTCGGCTAGGGTTGCGCCTCGTCCTTTCCGTCACGAGACTGCGCACCCTGCTTTGTGCAGTAGGCAACCCAATCAAAAATCCCTTTTTAGGGCTTTTTGACTTCACTGATCTTCAAAATCCATCTCTTTTTAGAGATGCGATCATACTGCGCCACCCTTTTTAGGGTTTTGGATGCACGAACTAGTTATTCTTCATTTTTATGAAGAATATCTTCTTGCACAATCGGTTGAACTGCGCTGGTAAAAGTCAGCACAATCTACTGATTTGCGCAAGATTGCCAGCGCAATCTGATGCTGGCGCAAACTGATGGTTGTGCAATTTGATGGTTGCGCAATTTGATGGTTGCGCAATCTAATGGTTACGTAATTTGATGTTTGCGCAATCTGATGTTTGCGCAATCTGATGACAAAATTTCTGACTTTGACTTGTATTAAATTGTGATGTTTCTATTTGATTCAGTTGACACCAGAGAAGATCCTGAATATAAAACATTTGTTGGAACTTTAGCTGAGCCAAATTTCAAAGAAGACTTATCTCATGTGCACTTCCCCTAGTATGCCCTTCCATCTTCTCGTCAGACTATTTTGATAGCACAGAATAACGAGACTTTGCTAAGTCTGATAAATGGACAGCCTTTGCAATCAGTTGACGCTGTCACTCATAAGAAGCCTATGTTCCTCTTCGGAGATGCTATTGATAAAAGTTCTCAACCAAGACCTAGAGTTGAATCGAGAACTTTTCAATGGAAGGAGAAATTGATCAAGTTACCAGACCTAGCGAGATGCCTTCCTCTGGCAAGATATGCTCATGCGAGCCATCCTAGGAGGATGGAATGGGACATTACTCCCTTGCAACAGACACGGACCGGAAAGATCTGTGTTAAGAAAGGTCCGAACAACAGGGACATGTTCTACAGTTCTTCCGAATGACACAGTGCTTTATTGAGGGGGTTGAAGCCAGGTTGCATTCCCCCTGAGAACTCGTCTTTGCTGCTACCGGTAAGGACACCGATTTTCGCCAACGAGTATGCCAAAGCAGAAGGTAAATATCCAGATCAAGACATCCGGTTGACAGGTCTGGTAAACCCAGACATCAAAAGATGGAGCTGCATAGCTAACTGGATACTGGTCCAGTTTGAAGATAAACTCAGAGAAATTGAGCTGTATAATGCGGTACATGCTACTGTATACGGCTTCTTTCCAAATCCTCATCTGTTTTTGGCTCTGGCAGAGAGGTACAACTACAGGACAGGGACGTTTATGACGCCCCTTGAAGAGATGGGCTTGGCTCTTCATGAGATGAAGTATATCTCATATTTACCAATGGGTGATTTGCCTTACGAGGAGTACGTCCCGACCAACGACGAGTTAGATAGACTTCGTCGAGAGAATTCAAAGATGGTGGAAGTCTTTGATGAGCTTTTGTGCCATTATAACATATGCTCTTTATATTACCAAAGTGGCTCTTCTGGCACATACTATTCATCCAAATGGTTGACTTATCTTTTTCGCAACCACATTATTGAGAAAAAGACAAAAGATCATTACTCCTGCAACCCCAATTTCTTCCATCCCTTCAGTAACAGTGAAGTGCTAAAGCTGATAGAGGAGAATAAGAGGATGGATATCAGGGTTGATGATGAACACCAATATCCCCCTCTTAAGGCTAGAGAATTTATGGAGAGCTTTATAAGAATGGGCTACAGGTCCATGTCCAAACAATCCCAACTAGCAGGATTTTTGACGTACTGGCTACGTCGATTCGTTGTGCCTGGAGCAAGTGCTGTAGACCGCTTCCATCACGGTGTTCTTTTTGCTGCTGTCCGGTCAGTCTTCGGCTACCGGATGGACTTACTTTCAGCGATGACCTGTAGTATAAACGCGGGTCTTCGTCTGTATTTTGATCTTATGATTAAGTGCAAGGGTGATAAGGTGAACTTTCCTAGACTGGAGTTACCTTACACATACTTATTCGGATGGTTGCTCTTGCATCATCCATCATTGATGAACCCTGCTATGGGAGCAGTTGGTGGCAGTTTTCTACGCAGATTCTCACAGAGCAGGTGGATATACACTAGTCTAAGGGACTGCAGACGAACTCTGAACCTTGGCAAGGGATAGAATTTTCTTTGCACTCCCCCTCCAACTGGTTATGAGCATATGGCAGCAAATCTGATTGACCTGGGGAGGCAACCAATAGGTCGAGTATATTTTGAATGGCTGAAGACAATCAGACCATCGCATCTAGTATACAGATTTGAAATGGAATGCTTCCTTGAACCATATCTGCCGAGCCGCTTCGCTCGTCAGTTTGGATATGACCAGTTTCATGTAGGTAACGCCATCACGTGCCTACAAGGAAAAGGTTATTTGATCGATGGTGCCCGGGCCTGGGCTTACTACAATGCTCGAGACACAAAGACTGTGTTCTCGATGCCAAACAGAACTGATACTGGTCCAAGAATGCTGTATACTTATTCACAATTTTATACAGCTGCAAATACATTTGCTGAAAACTATAGTCTCGTTGATAGTTTTGGAACAGCAAATCGTCAGAAGAAAAGAGCCACTGACACATTGGCTCCCAATAACGATAAAGAACATAAGCCAATGGACGATCCATTAGAAGCTTCCAGGGAAGCCAATTTCCCTGAGGAAGTTAACCAACCTTTAAGAATTTCTCTGAAGGTTGTTAAGTCTCCGGTCAAGGAGAAGAAAAGAAGGAGAGAAGAGCCTTCTTCCCCAATTATGAAAAAGAAATTGATCTTGGAACATTCTTCAGAGAAGGTTACCACCAGATCGCAATCCAGATAATTGGCCGAGTCCACTCGAGATGAAGCAGCTACACCGACCTCTGTTCAGAAATAGGACGATGTAGTAAACATAGAGAGTCCTGAGAGGCCTTTACATAGAAGGAAGAAGCTAGCTCACAGAAGACAGAAGATAACAGTTTCTCCTCCAAGGCAAATTTTGTCTTCGGTAGTGATGAATGTTGTGGCTGGAATCACCATGCCATCTCCTACCCGTGCTTCTGAGTCTGGGCATAAAACTCCTAGTCCAGAACAGAAGGAAGAGATCGAGCAGAGTGAAGAGAGAAATGAGGCCGTAGAGGCCCGAGAAAATATTGCTGAGAAAGAGCATGAAGCTTTGCAATCCCCTTTACCGATGATGGATACTACTCAACCTCCTGCTACACCGGGAGCAATCTACGAGGAAGAGGATCGTTTGATGATCGAGGCTTTATATGACTGTGACTTCGGCTCACAGGATTACATTGATCAAACCGCTGCAAATGCCAGTAGGGAGGTACCGGAGGAAGATGACAATGAAGAAAGTTCATCATCTGAAGACATTGAGGATACACATGATCCTGAAGGGGACAGTGAAGAGCATATGTCTCTTGTAGCTGTTGACGACACCTTAGATCCTGAGAAGGATATTGAGGTGCAGATATCTCCTGAAGACGCTGATGATACCTTGAATCCTGAAAAGGATGTTGAGGTACAAGCATCTCCAGAAAAGATAGCAGATGAAGAAGCGGCCCTGGAGGAAACTCCTGCTGTTGATCTCCAAGGTATAGAATGAAATTAGCAATTTTCTTTTAATAGATTAACAGCTAACATCCTTATTCTTATCCCTACAGAACTTGGATCTTCTCCAGCTCCTCCAGTGTGCATGGACATAGTGCCTGCGACGACAATTGCTAGTAGCAGTCGACATTTATCCTGTGGCTCCGAAGCAGGAAGTAGTCAGGCAATAGTGTCTGAAGCTACTTCTGCTCAGCTAGAATCTGTCCCAACAAATGATAGGCCTGTTGCTGAATCGAATCATGGTAAGACTGTTTTCACTTTTGATTCTCTTTGACAATAGCAAATGACAGGCAGAATGACAATATTTAATTTTACAGAGGAACAACCAGGAGGAGCGACCAGCTCCACTCTAGCTTCTTTATTCAAGGAGCCTACTGTCCGAGAAACTGAACTTCCAGCTGCCTCGTCATCAACAGGAGTTGCTGCGACTCCTGGTGCTCTGGCGACCAATCAATTCGTCATCCAATCATTTACCAAATTCTTTTTCGATTCATTGGGACCATTGATCAATAGGGTGATGGAAAAAGAGAATGCTAATTTTTACACAGTTAGAGGTCCAACCTCTTTCTTGATTCATGCTATCCGTGAGCAAGGTGACGAGCCTCAGGCCACTTTTCTCGAACACATATTAAATGAGCTAGAGACTTCAATAAAGAACTACAAAGAGCTCAATAAGGGAGAGGTAGAACCCTTAGTTCAAGCGGAATTTGAACGGATGGCTCAGGAAGCTGCAATTGAGAGAGTAAATTTCTAGATTCTCTTGGATGCTTTTGCTACTAAATCTGCTGAGTACAATTCAAAGGTGGAATCTGTGACATCTACTACAGAAAGAAAAGAGAGAAGGATTGCTGAACTGAGAGCAGAGATTACCCGTCTCCAAGAAGAATTGGAAGATGAGGTTACTGAGCATCAAACTGCAATCCAACAACTCGGTGCTATAACCCAAGAAAGAGACGAATATGCCGCAGCTCATAATGATGAAATCACTCGCAGAATGGTAACCATGTCCACTTTCAATGAGACATTTGGGATGGAAGAGGCCAGGAAAAGAGTGATAAAATCTCGCGAAGAGCGTCTATAGACTCTGAGGCAACAGATAACCGGCTTGATGACACCACCTGCTTAATAGAAAGATATCTTGTATCTTCTTGTCTTTTGCAGCATGTATGTTTTTGTAATGTCCTAAATTTCAATCAATAAAAAGATATTTTGTTGTGGCTCTATTATTTGTTGCATATCTTGTTCAGATATAAATAATAGAGATAGAAAATATATTCAGAGGTACAGGACATGATATATTTCTCGATTTTAGAAAATAATCATATTCATTATATCTGCTCAGAGGTAATGTGGACGTGGCAGAATATAATTTATCGAATATTATTATTTTAAAATAGACAACTTAATCGAAGACGATAAGTTGCTGATATGGATAATGAACGAAAATGAATCGTCAAAAAGGTGTGAATGAAATAAATGAACAAAATGAATCGTCGGGATGAACGGATGGACCTTCAAATAAATTGAATGAACGGGTGAACCGTCAGATGAACGGGTGTACCGTCGGATGAACAGGTGAACCGTCGGATGGTGATGAACGGACGAACCGTCAGATGATGATGAATGGATGAACCGTCGGATGGTGATGAACGAACGAACCGTCGGATGGTGATGAACGGACGAACCGTCAGATGAATGTGAATGGGTGAACCGTCAGATGATGATAATGAACGGGTGAACCGTCAGATGAATGTGTCGTTTCGTTGTTTTGAGAATCTCTGCCTATAAATAGAACAAAAATCTGGAAGGAATGATCATTTCCACTTTTCAACATAAAGATGTCGTCCGAAGATGCATCCAAGAAGACTGAAATTGTTCCAAAGATTGAAGTGGGCACTGAAGAACATCCTGCCGATCCAGTCCAGCTAAAGCAAGCAGGAGTAGGCGAAGGTTCGTCTGCACCCAAACCACCGCGGGATATCCTGGACCTTCTGCTTGAACCAGGAAAGACTGAAGAAGAAGAAGCCATGAGGATGGCTGCTTGCAAGTTCCTGGTAGGCTCGAGCAAGGATGTTCTCAGTTCTTTTGCTGATTATGTCTTTGATAATGACGGCAGTGGTCCGCGTCCCAATGTCGAAAAGGATAATAGTGACCTTCCTTGATATCATATAACATCGTTTATGATGAAATAAAAATCAAACTTTATTTATGACTGTTTGATCATATTTACATAAAATCTCTGTTACATTTATACATAGTATTTCTTGAGGAATTTGCCATTGATAGGCATCATTGCAACTCGACCATCTAACTCTGAAAGTTGATAGGCTCCATTCGAAAAGACTTTGCTGACAATATAAGGCCCTTCCCACTTCGCATCGAACTTGTCTTTGCTCGATTGAGTCATAGTCATAGGACGTCTTACTATTAGAACGAGCTCTCCTTGCTGAAAGGCTCTGACTTTAACTTTGCGGTTGAAAGTCTTCGAGATACGGGCTTGATACAACTCAATATGTTGTTGAGCCAATAGCCGCTTCTCATCGAGCGCTTCTAACTCTTGAAGTCGAAGAAGATCGTTGTTCTCTGTAGTGAGTTCATTAGCAATGGCAATCCTTAAAAAAGGAATTTGAAGTTCCAGAGGGAGAACTGCTTCACAACCATACACCAAAGAGAAGGGTGTAAAGCCTGTGGGATTGCGGACCGTAGTTCGATAGGCCCAAAGACATTCACCAAGCTTTTCACTCCAGTTCTGTTTGTTAGTAGACACAAACTTCTTAAGAAGCTTAATGATAGTCTTGTTGAAAGCTTCAGCTAATCTATTAGCAGCAGGATTGTAGGCTGTCGAAGCAACATTGTCAATCCGATGATCATCGCAGAATCTTGTAAACTTCTGGCTGATGAATTATGGTCCATTATCATGGATGATTCGTCGAGGTACACCAAATCGATAGATGATATGGTGTTTGACGAAGTTGATAACACTGCTGGTCTTGACTTCAGCCAAAGGTATAGCTTCAGCCCATTTGAAGAATTAATCGGTTATTGCCAGTATGAACCGATGTCCTCTAGAAGAAGGAGGATTGATGGGACCTATGATGTCCATGCCCCAAGCTTCAAAAGGCCAAGAAGTAGCCGTCGGATATAAAATTTTTAAAGGTTGATGAATGAAATCTGCATGGATTTGACAAGCTCGACATTTCCTCGCATATTCAATGGCATCAGATACCATACAGGGCCAGTAGTAACCCATTCGTCGGATACGATCCTGTAGCTTAGGACCGGGTTGATGTGCTCCGCAGACACCGTCTTGAGCCTCACGCAATACTTGCTTTGCTTTATCACCAGTAAGACAGCGCAAGAGTAAGCCGTCATAAGTTCGTCGATAGAGAGTCTTGGTGGTCTGATTGTCGTAAAATCGTAGAGACCGCCGACGAATACTCGTAGCTTCTTTGGGATCTTCAGGGAGTATGTCATGAACTACGAAGTCGATGAAGGGAGTTCTCCAATCTTCACTGATAACATTGGTTTCAGTAAGATTACTGAACTCTATATTATGATTGTTTTTGATGCAGAATAATTTCCGATTAGAGATGACCACCACTTGTTGTCTTTTGATAGGGATGGCTAAGACTGCTGCAAGATTAGCTAAAGCATCTGCCTCAATATTGCAAGCTCGGCGTACATATTCGATGAAGAAGGCTTTGAATGATGTAGCCATATTGATTGCCGCTTCAAAGTAAGGCACTAGATCTTGATGGCGAACTTCATAGGATCCTCTAACCTGGTTAACAACCAACTTGGAGTCACCATAGACTTCAAGATACTCGATGTCTAGTTGTTTGGCTAGCTGAAGGCCAATGAGTAGAGCATTGTACTATGCTACATTGTTGGAGAAATAAGGACAACTCCAACTCCTGCGACGATGGCACCATTAGATCCAATCCTGGATGCACCGTCAAAGAATAGGCGCCAAGTAGGAAATTCTTCGGAGGCTGCATTAGATTCCAATGTCTCGTCTGGAATTTTATCGTAGAGTTTGGATGTCTCTGGAACAGGATGGGCTGCTAAGAAATCCTCCAATGCTTGACCTTTGACAGATTTTTGAGAAACATATACCATGTCATATTGGGCTAGCAGAATGACCCATGTAGCCAGCCGAGAATTGAGTGTGCTAGGCTTCTTTATGAGTACCCGAAGAGGATTAACTCAGGATATGACATGAATAGTTTGGCTAATAATGTAATGCCTCGTCTTTTGAACAGCAAACATAAGTGCTAGGCATTCTTTTTTGACCGAACTATAACGGTGTTCAGCACCAATTATAGTACGACTAAGATAGCAAATGGCTTATTTATGACCTTCTTTGTTCTTTTGGGCAAGTAAAGCACCCAATGAATGATCCATAGCACGGACATACATTAAGAATGGTATGCCAGAGATTGGTGGCACCAAGACTGGTAGATTCATGAGATACCGCTTTATGTCGTCAAACGCTCGTTGACTTTCTTCAGTCCAAACGAAAGATACACCTTTCTTCATGAGTTGAGTGAATGGTCTACAGCGTCCAAACAAATTCGAAATGAATCTCCTGATGTACGCAAGTCGACCTTGGAATCCTCGTAGCTCTTTTAGATTGCGTGGAGGACGCATCTCTTGAATGGCTTTGATCTTCTCGGGATCTACATGTATACCCTTAGAGGTAATGACGAAGCCGAGAAATTTACCACTAGAGACACCCAAGAATGACTTGGTGGGATTCATTTTGAGTTGATGTTGGCGCATGAGATTAAAGATTGTTCTCAAGTCTTGGATGTGATCTTCCTTTAGACGACTTTTGACAGTAATATCGTCGACGTAGCATTCGACAGTCTTGCGCAGATGATCTCGAAAGATGGTACTCATGGCTCGTCGGTATGTCGTACCAGCATTTTTGAGACCAAACGATATCACAGTATAGCAGTAGACTCCGCGAAGAGTGCGGAAAGAAGTATGCTTTTCATCTTCAGGATTCATCCGAATCTGATTGTATCCAGAGAATCCGTCCATGAAAGATATTCTTTCAAATCCACAGGTGTTGTCAATCATGACGTCCGTGATAGGGAGAGGAAATCCATCTTTTGGACATGCTTTATTAAGATCCCGGAAGTCGATGCAGACTCGAACTTTTTCGATTTTCTTTAGAACTGGGACAACATTAGCTACCCAATCAGGATGCTGCTCTTCTCTGATAAAGCCACAAGCTATGAGCTTCTTAACTTCATCGTCAATTGTGTCCATCATTTCTGGCTTGAAATGTCGTTGTTGTTGTTTGACCGATTTTGTATTCGGCAAGATATTCAATTTGTGAGTAGCAACTTTAGAATCCAGTCCTGGCATGTCTTCATAACTCCAGGCAAAGACATCAATGTATTCTTTAATCAGAAGAATCAATTCTTGTTTATCCGCCTCTGAAAGGTTCTTGCTGATGAATATTGGACGAGATGACCCGTTCTCTCCTACATCGACTTGAACTAATTGATCTTCAGTAGGAGGTTCCCTTTGTTCAAATCGGAGTTCCCATTGGGTATCCATTCGTTGAGCCCAAGGATCTGTTTCAGGACTTTCTTCAATATCCTCGTCATATCCTTCTGGAAGTTCGACGGAGACCATGTTAGAAGATATAGTCAATCGATGAACTTGACCGATACTGGTGTCAGAATCCCATGATCTGGAATCAGAAGAGTTAGAGCGCTCCTCACTATCGGAATCAGAGCCTGCTGGGATAACACTGGAGGAGAAGCATATCCGAGACCTCTTTTGGTCCTGCTGTAACACCCAGTTTTCTAAAATGAGGGTAATTTTGTAATTTTGTAATTTTAACCATTTATTGATTTGACATTTAAATCATGATATGATTTTTGGTAATTTTTAAAATTTATTTTATTATTTATGATATTGTTTTGGGGTTATTTAAGTCGGGTTCGAATTTCAACTCAATCCGACTTGAAACGGGGACCCGGGGGGTAGTTTGACTCTAGTGGAACCCACACACTAGTTAGGCATGGCCCACATGATATTAATTTTAGTCCAAATGATATTAATTTTAGTTAGTAGTTAGACTAATTATCTATGGACAGGTTTAGTTTAATTAGAGACTTAAAACTAGACTAAATTGACCTCAACCTTTAACCCATTCCTAATTTAAATCAAATAGATTAGTGGAGGGCATTTTGGACATTCAAATAGAGGACACCTCACCATTTTTAGGCAGCCACCTATGGGGAGATAAGGAGTGAGTCACTCCTTCATTCATTTATTTTCATCCACTTTCTCTTTCTTGTTCTTCCCCAAATTAATTTAGAGATGAACCTCCATTGATTTTATCTCCAAATCAACTCCTTCTTCCACCAAATCTTCTTCATTTCTCCTTTACTCTATGGTTAGAGGGTGCTAGCCAAGTTTGGGAGGATTCGGAGCTCGTTCGTGTCCTTTTAAAATCTCTACGTGTTAGTGTCATGTCGGAAGGATTTTTCTTTGAATCTCTCTTCCGAAAGGTATAATCTCTCCTCTAATCCATCACTACATACATATAGAAATATTTTGAACCCATAGGAATGACCTCCATGGTTGTATCTCCATTTGTGTCCATTTTATGTCCATTTGGAGGTCATAGGAGTGTCCTTTGTGTTGTGGTTGTGTCCATATGGGAAAACCCCAAATTTGGACACACTATATGTTGTTGTTATGTATAAATAAATTATTACATGTTTAATCTCATATTTTTGTATTGGAGATGTATTCTATAGTGTCTCATATATATATACTAGTGTAGAGAGTGAGTTCTTGATATATTATGTTATATACTTGTGTTTCTTTTGTCTCGAACTACCTAAATTCGTCATAATATTTATCCACATTTTTAGTAGCAATAGCAACTTAGAAATGTCATAACTTTTAGCTTAAAACTCCGATTTATCTTCTGTTTTTTTAAAAGAACCGTATCGAAGTTAGCTTTTCAAATAGATATTTTAATAAGCCAAATTCGTTCTGAAACTTTCTGTAAAATTATTTGAGTGTCAGCTGTACGAAAGATGAACGCGTTTCGGTGTTTTTGCGATTTCGGGAGATTCCGGACACGAAAATGCGATCCGTTTAAAGTTTCAAAAAGCTAACACAAAGATCTATAACATACTTTAATCCTAGAATTTAATAAATGCCTAATTTGTAAAGTATTGATTTTAAGTAGAAGATTACTATACGACATATGCATTTTGTATATCCTTGTATGTACAAATATGTATGTATGCATGTGTATATATATATGTGTGTGTGTTAAGAGAATGTAATATAATATAGAGTATGCATAAATGATATAATATATGAAGTATATAATGTATTCAAATATGTATGTATAGGTGCATGAATGAATGAATGAATGAATGAATGCAATGCATGAATGAATGGATGAAATACAAGCATGTGGGTAATGCAAGGTATTGAAACATGTATGCAAGTATCCATATGTAAGTAAGTAACGTAATCAAGTATGAATGTATGCTATATATGAATGCCAACATGATAGGAATGTAGAATGCCATATTAGCACTTAGCACCATGTTCATATGTTAAAATCCCCTTCTACATGTTGACAGTAACCCCAAGCATGAATACACATAAAACCTACTTACTGTTATGAGTAAACACTTTAATGTATAAATAAATAAATAAACCCTTTTGTTATGATTAACACCCACACACACATGCTAAACCTATGCTTTACATGTTATTTCTTCTGTGTGACACAATGAACCCTTGCTAAATGTTATCCTTCTAACATAACCCCCTCATACTTTAACACATTGTACTGCTATGTACACATTGCCATATCCACATTCATGTATCACTCACTCCTTGTCTTTATGCACCTTGCTTGTAATAAAAATATATATGAATATATATGTAATGTATGTTTGATAACTTGTGTAACTTTCTGATTTTGTGTGAGTGTTAGTCTAGGCTTGGTTAGGCCTAATGAGACTTGTTAGTCTAGGTTTAGACCTAGTACTGCCTAGTTAACCTAGTTTGACTAGTACGGTTGACTAGAGTTGACCAAGAGTTGACTTTGACCTAGAATGATCTAGAATCAAGTAGAATGCATAGTGGAGCTTTATTTTACCATTTTGGACTTGTTGTGACTTGTGATGTTCTAAATAGGAGCCAGACACCTCTCTTCGGATAGTACATTTCCTTTGGACATTCAGATAGCAGGCGAGTACATTCTCTGATAGTTCTTTCATTTACTTGTCAATTATTGTACTTCAGTTCTAGTTAGTTTTATGTGATTCTTACAACACGTATGGATATTTCTGGATTCATGTATGCGATACACATACCATTTTGTCTGGCCTCTATTTCTGAAATCACTACTGGCATCACCTTCTGGAACTACTACTGGCATCACCCTCTGGAATCACTACTGGAACCACCTACTGGAATCACTCTAGAATCTTTTGCTGGTATCATTATGTTTGGCTGGACTCATCTCTATTTATCGTGTCATTTTCTGGATTTACTTGTACTTGTGGGCGGGGAAATATTGGAGTAGACATGTGAACATTCCCAAATACTGGAACCACTCCCTTGGAATTATTCTGAAACAATAGCCATCCCACACTTGGCGGAGTGTGCGATATGCCGTATTACCTACAGCTGTTTACATATCGATCTCGGTATTTTAAAACATACTGTTAGCGTATAGGCTGGACTCACCCTGGAATCATTGATCACTATGACTGGAATTATCTTATACTGGACTCATCTTCTACTGGAATCACCTGGTATCAGATTCATGTTGTCTGGATTTACTTGGGTTTGCACTTGTTTACATTTACATTCTGGACTTATATCATGTTGCTCTAGTTCAGCTAGTTTCTATTTACAGTTCTTATTGCTATGATTCTTCTCTTGTTTTACTTACCTTACTTTTCTTGTATCTTAACTGTTTCTCTATACCATCACCTGTATACAAACTACCATGTTCATCAATAAAACTGTCTATAACTGCTTTATAGTTCTCTGTCATTTACTTGGAATTTCTTGATAATTTGTACTCGTTCCTGTCCTGACTGGACCTGTTGATAGATTTTACAGATAGCCTGGAGGTTGCCTGCTAGCCTAGAGGAGACACAGTAGAGGTTGTATAGATAGCTAGGGTTTTGCTCATAGTTTATTTCCAGTTGTCTTGAGTTGTATTTATGGATTACTGTATTTGAGCTTTGAGATGTATTTCTGGGTTTGTGTATCTTAGACAGTTAGACTTCTATCTGCTATATCTCTTTTGGATTTTATGTTTTATATATTTTTATCATGCTCTACCTTAGATGTGATTGAGACTGTATCTGCTATGTCACCTCCATTCGAAGAGTATATACTGTACAGGTACCTTATTTTGTTAGATGTTTAACCTAGGACAGCATTCTACCGCTGACACTGCGGCGTAGGCTGGACGTACCCACGTCTCGTGCCCTTACTCTAGGGTACGGGTCGTGACACGTTTTTAGTTGTGGCCCATGCAGGTCGAGTTTGTGTAGTGGTATTCGAACTAGAGTACCACTACAGCCTGCAGTAGGATTAGGATATATTTTTGAAGGTACTCAATCACAGTTAGGATCCCTCGAGAGATTCCTGGGACGACCCTTGAGAATCTTATTTTAACTTCGATTTGAAAAACTCTTCTTCCCTTGATTTGATTTATCTTTACTTTCTGTTGTTGAACTTGATTTTGATGATGATTGTGGATTTTTGAATCTTGATGTTAGCTGTTGCATCCGAGTCTGTATTTATATGATTTGATGGATTATTATTCAGTTTTGAATCTTGATGTTCGTTGATAAATTTGATTTTTGGGTATCCATTGTTGATTTAATTTAATTTTTGTCAAGATGAAATCATATGGGCTAGGTCATCTAAGTTATGGAATCTAGTCTTCTACAGTCACATTAGCCAGCATGGTGAGGACATATAGTCTGATTTTGGATATATTTCTCGGGTGTGGAAATTTAAGGTTTTTGCAGCCAAGCTAGCGGCATCGCAAAAATGTTAAATACCACGATTCTAGAGGTATGTGCCTAAGTCGAGGACTTTGTGATTATCGTAGCCTTGCTTACTAGTATGACGAGGATTTAGAGTACCATGATTTTGGATAGACACATATAATTATCAGATTGTACCTTAAATATTTTTGAACATGTTTTCTCTACTTTTGTGTTTTAGTCATTAAAAAAAAAAGAATTATTGTTGCTTTATTTTATTTCGCTTCTCATTGTTTAACTTAGGAGTAGGTTTAGCTGTTTTTATAAACCTTTGTGTAACTTCTTGCTATGAATTTCTTCATAATACAATGAATCGATAATTTTGCTAGACCTTATCTTGGATTTGATATTTTAGCTCTGGGTTTCAAAATGGTTCATTCTTTTAAACAAATAAGCAGAACAGATTTCATTATTATTTTCTTCTTGCTACTATTCTTGTATTAAATAATAATAATAATTAAACTGTCTTGATTACATCAATCACCTACTTTACAATCTTGGTAGGAATCTAAATATTGGTCTTGACGTAGAATTTAATTTTTATAATGGGACATGAAATATATATATAGTGGACACTTGCCTGACACGTATGCATGCTACACTTTGATTTCCAACCTATCTAAATACATATTAATATGTTGTTGATGTTTAAATTTTTAAAACCCCAATATTTTTGATACAGTACAGTAACAGAGACTGGTTCTCTGTATTTCCAGTTAAAATTTGTAATTCAAATATGAATTTCATGTTATTAGTTATGTTTACATCACTGCACATGTATGTTATACATAGGGTTTCAATTCAAAAAAATTTGGTTGAGTTTTGTGTTTGAATTTGTCAAATTTAAGACTGTGTGCATATTAACCCTTAATACTGGATTCCAAATGTTTAGTTTAATTTGCTGTTTTATTTTTTTAAAATATAATATTTTGGAGCTATGTACATTGTTGTTTGTAGGGATATGATGTTAGGTTTATACTCTTACATGTTAGGTTGTGATAAACATTGGGTTGGTTAATATTACACTGGTTTAAATGTTAGCTTATTTCAGATTCTTATATGTAAATGCTGAACTAAAACTGGGTCTAACCTTTCATTACTAAAGCTATAACCCTGTATAGTGAAACCCACATAAACCACATAACAGTTACATAATGCTAGCTTTTCCCTCTCTAACACTCTCTCTATATATAATGTGATTGGATTTCAATGCTCGACATTTGTGCTTTTAAAATTTTGATTTTGATTTTTCCTTGAATAGTACCCCTTTATAGATAATTGGTAGTTATCTTTATTTTATTTTTTGATAAGTACCAGTTTTCATGTAGGATGGTAGACCGCCTTACAGTCTTGATGATTGTTATTTTTGTATCTTTTCTAGTTTAGCACCCTAGATTGCTTGTGTGTTTTAAAATCCTATGACCGTTTCGGTTAGCATGACTAGTATACCTAGATGAGACTTTCACTACCACCGTATGCCATGACCCTGTATGTCGTCCTTTTTAATGGTATGATTTGTTTAAGTTATGAGACTTGATTGTGGGGGTACGACCTAGAAGGAGTATGAACAATTTTAATTTCGAGGACGAAATTTTTCTAAGGTGGGTAGACTTGTAACACCCAGTTTTCTAAAATGAGGGTAATTTTATAATTTTGTAATTTTAACCATTTATTGATTTGACATTTAAATTATGATATGATTTTTGGTAATTTTTAAAATTTATTTTATTATTTATGATATTGTTTTGGGGTTATTTAAGTCGGGTTCGAATTTCAACTCAATCCGACTTGAAACGGGGACCCGGGAGGTAGTTTGACTCTAGTGGGACTCACACACTAGTTAGGCATGGCCCACATGATATTAATTTTAGTCCATATGATATTAATTTTAGTTAGTAGTTAGACTAATTATCTATGGATAGGCTTAATTTAATTAAAGACTTAAAACTAGACTAAATTGACCTCAACCTTTAACCCATTTTTAATTTAAATCAAATAGATTAGTGGAGGGCATTTTGGACATTCAAATAGGGGACACCTCACCATTTTTGGGCAGCCACCTATGGGGGGGGATAAGGAGAGAGTCACTCCTTCATTCATTTGTTTTCATCCACTTTCTCTCTCTTGTTCTTCCCCAAATTAATTTAGAGATGAACCTCCATTGATTTTATCTCCAAATCAACCCCTTCTTCCACCAAATCTACTTCATTTTTCTTCTACTCCATGGTTAGAAGATGCTAGCCAAGTTTGAGAGGATTCGGAGCTCGTTCGTGTCCTTTTAGAATCTCTACGTGCCGGTGTCGTGTCGGAAGGATTTTCCTTTGAATCTCTCTTCCGGAAGGTATAATCTCTCCTCTAATCCATCCCTACATACATATAGGAATATTTTGAACCCATAGAAATGACCCCTATGGTTGTATCTCCATTTGTGTCCATTTCGTGTCCATTTGGAGGTCATAGGAGTGCCCTTTGTGTTGTGGTTGTGTCCATGTGGGAAAACCCCAAATTTGGACACACTATGTGTTGTTGTTATGTATAAATAAATTATTACATGTTTAATCTCATATTTTTGTATTGGAGATGTATTCTATAGTGTCTCATATATATATATTAGTGTAGAGAGTGAGTTCTTGATATATTATGTTATATACTTGTGTTTCTTTTGTCTCAAACTACATAAATTCGTCATAATATTTATTCCCGTTTTTAGTAGCAATAGCAACTTAGAAATGTCATAACTTTTAGCTTAAAACTCCGATTTATCTTCTGTTTTTTTTAAAGAACCGTATCGAAGTTAGCTTTCCAAATATATATTTTAACAAGCCAAATTCGTTCTGAAACTTTCTGTAAAATTATTTTAGTGTCAGCTATACGAAAGACGAACGCGTTTCGGTGTTTTTGCGATTCCGGAAGCTTTCAGACACGAAAATACGATCCGTTTAAAGTTTCGGAAAGCTAACACAAAGATCTATAACATAATTTAATCCTATAATTTAATGAATGCCTAATTTGTACAGTATTGATTTTAAGTAGAAGATTACTATACGACATATGCATTTTATACATCCTTGCATGTACAAATATGTATGTATGCATGTGTATATATATATATGTGTGTGTGTTAAGAGAATGTA
Organism: Iris pallida; assembly: GCA_029216955.1. Classification (NCBI taxonomy): domain Eukaryota; kingdom Viridiplantae; phylum Streptophyta; class Magnoliopsida; order Asparagales; family Iridaceae; genus Iris; species Iris pallida. The sequence continues at coordinate 2,720,653 of JANAVB010016193.1, read as the reverse complement.
ATATAATATAGAGAATGCATAAATGATATAATATATGAAGTATATAATGTATTCAAATATGTATGTATAGGTGCATGCATGAATGAATGAATGAATGCAATGCATGAATGAATGGATGAAATGCAAGCATGTGGGTAATGCAAGGTATTGAAACATGTATGCAAGTATCCATATGTAAGTAAGTAACGTAATCAAGTATAAATGTATGCTATATATGAATGCCAACATGATAGGAATGTATGATGCCATATTAGCACTTAGCACCATGTTCATATGTTAAAACCCCCTTCTACATGTTGACAGTAATCCCAAGCATGAATACACATAAAATCTACTTACTGTTATGAGTAAACCCTTTGATGTATAAATAAACCCTTTTGTTATGATTAACACCCACACACACACATGCTAAACCTATGCTTTACATGTTATTTCTTCTATGTGACACAATGAACCCTTGCTAAATGTTATCCTTCTAACATAACCCCCTCACACTTGAACACATTGTACTGCTATGTACACATTTCCATATCCACATTCATGTATCACTCACTCCTTGTCTTTATGCACCTTGCTTGTAATAAAAATATATATGAATATATATGTAATGTGTGTTTGATAACTTGTGTAACTTTGTGATTTTGTGTGAGTGTTAGTCTAGGCTTGGTTAGGCCTAATGAGACTTGTTAGTCTAGGTTTAGACCTAGTACTGCCTAGTTAACCTAGTTTGACTAGTACGGTTGACCAGAGTTGACCAAGAGTTGACTTTGACCTAGAATGACCTAGAATCAAGTAGAATGCATAGTGGAGCTTTATTTTACCATTTTGGACTTGTTGTGACTTGTGCTGTTCTAAATAGGAGCCAGACACCTCTCTTCGGATAGTACATTTCCTTTGGACATTCAGATAGCAGGCGAGTACATTCTCTGATAGTTCTTTCATTTACTTGTCAATTATTGTACTTCAGTTCTAGTTAGTTTTATGTGATTCTTACAACACGTATGGATATTTCTGGATTCATGTATGCGACACACATACCATTTTGTCTGGCCTCTATTTCTGGAATCACTACTGGCATCACCTTCTGGAACTACTACTGGCATCACCATCTGGAATCACTACTGGAACCACCTACTGGAATCACTCTGAAATCTTTTGCTGGTATCATTATGTTTGGCTGGACTCATCTCTATTTCTCGTGTTATTTTCTGGATTCATTTGTACTTGTGGGCGGGGAAATATTGGAGTAGACATGTGAACATTCCCAAATACTGGAACCACTCCCTTGGAATTATTCTGGAACGATAGCCATCCCACACTCGGCCGAGTGTGCGGTGTGCCATATTACCTACAGCTGTTTACATGTCGATCTCGGTATTTTAAAACACACTGTTAGAGTATAGGCTGGACTCACCCTGGAATTATTGATCACTATGACTGGAATTATCTTATACTGGACTCATCTTGTACTGGAATCACCTGGTATCAGATTAATGTTGTCTGGATTTACTTGGGTTTGCACTTGTTTATATTTACATTCTGGACTTATATCATGTTGCTCTAGTTCAGCTAGTTTCTATTTACAGTTCTTATTGCTATGATTCTTCTCTTGTTTTACTTACCTTACTTTTTTTGTATCTTAACTGTTTCTCTATACCATCACCTGTATACAAACTACCATGTTCATTAATAAAACTGTCTATAACTGCTTTATAGTTCTCTGTCATTTACTTGGAATTTCTTGATGATTTGTACTCGTTCCTGTCCTGACTGGACCTGTTGATAAATTTTACAGATAGCCTGGAGGTTGCCTGCTAGCCTAAAGGAGATACAGTAGAGGTTGTATAGATAGCTAGGGTTTTGCTCATAGTTTATTTCCAGTTGTCTTGAGTTGTATTTATGGATTACTGTATTTGAGCTTTGAGATGTATTTCTGGATTTGTGTATCTTAGACACTTAGACTTCTATCTGCTGTATCTCTTTTGGATTTTATATTTTATCTATCTTTATCATGCTCTACCTTAGATGTGATTGAGACTGTAACTGCTATGTCACCTCCATTCGAAGAGTATATACTGTACAGGTACCTTTATTTTGTTAGATATTTGACCTAGAACAGCGTTCTACCGCCGACACTGTGGCGTAGGCTGGACGTACCCACGTCTCGTGCCCTTACTCTAGGGTACGGGTCGTGACACCTGCTGTAGTACATCTCTGACTTTCCTTTCGGTACAGTCGTACGGATAGGAGTTCTTCTACCCTTACCGTAGTTGAGGCCGCTCTTGAAGTCGTAACCCATATTTCGAATGATGTCTTTTGATTGTTGACTGTAACGACGGAGTTGAAGATGCCCCGTGTCGTTAACTTTGCTATCATCCGTATAGCTGAATTGTTGTTCCGGTCCTTTACTAAAAAGTATTGGACTCTTGCATTTCTTACGAGCGGGAACAATACGATATGAATCCTTTGGGTGTTCAAATGAAACTTCAGTTTGAAGAGATTACACAACTCCCATTGTAAATGACTGAAAGCTATCTAACATATCCAAATAACATTTAGCATGATAAATGACATCAGTATACTGGAAAGTAGATGCTTTTTCCTTGATTTGTACATTTGTATTTACAGCAGGACCTTTAGCCTTAGCAGGCTTGGTCAGATTGATTACAAGAGGGGGAGAAGAAGAACGTGAAGGAGGATTGGCTTTTTTACGACGAAGGTCGATAATAAGCAGCTCAGAGGAGGTTAGCTCCCTTTTGTCCTTGTTATGAGGTAAATTGATAACAAGTGGCTCAGAAGAAGTGAGCTGCTTTTTATCCTTGTTACGACGTAAGTCAATAACAAGCGGCTCAAAAGAGGTGAGCTCCCTTTGATCTTGATCATCAATTGATTGCTTTTGAACTGGCAAGTGAATAGCCAGTGGCTTTGAGGACTGGGGACGAGAAACACGCCCTTTGATGGGAATGATAAGGGTGTCATTAGGCACTGTTTCTTGCTCTTCTTCAGTATCCAAAGACAGGACAACCTTCATGAACTCATCCTTGTACATACGAGCATCGTTGTAATATGCTTCGACACCTTTGAAAGGATAAAGATCAGCAACCTCCTTCTGGACCTCTCCATTGTTATCAACATATTTAAAATATTGCTGGAGAGTTGAAGGGACAATGTTATGCTCATGCAGAAATGGTCTTCCCAGCAAAGCATTGTAAGAACAACCATGGTTGTCAATGATGTAGAAGGTAACCTTTGTGCAAAGATTGCCTATTTGGAGTTTTAGGCGAATCTTGCCCAGAGGCTCACTCCTTCCCTGATTGAACCCAAGGATGGTGGTGATTGAACTGGAGAGACTATGCACTGGGATTTTCAGCGCATCCAACATTGTCTTCGGCATAATGCTGAGAGCAGACCCTGGATCTATCAAAATACGATTGACTTTCATCGAGTCGACGTATCCTATATAGTAGAGAGGACGATCGAGCCTGTTGTCTTCCATCAACATGTCATCTTGTGTAAAAGTTATGTTTGGAATTAACTCCAACACGCTATGACAATGGAGGCAAGAGACTGGTTCTGCTTTTGGCTTCTTCAGAAGGGCTAAATAGGTTTCAGCTTGCATGAGAGCCTCACTCAGTGTTTCCCGAGTCTCTTTAGAGAGGCGCAAGAGCTCAAAGATTGACAACCGGGCCGGTGTATTGGCCAACTGAGCCAAGATATCAAAGTTGTAAAGCTTTTCAAGTCCAGAAGGAGATGACTTCTTCGAAGGTTTGTCGAAGCGGACTTGCTGTTTGTCTTTGTCAGCGACCGTCGGCTTGGGAGGAATGTGTATCACAACCGATGATAACGCAGTAGGAATATCCTCAGTTGAAGCAGGCTGCACTGGAGCAGGCTCAGAGGAAGAAGCAGGATTCTCTTGGGCTTCGGGGTAATCCTTTAGATAAGCTTTCCCTGATCTGGTGCCCAGCAGGATTTCTTCATCAACTATGGGGTCAAAAGGCACCATATTGCAAATCTTTGTCTTACCCTTAGAACGGTCTTTCTTCTTGGAGGAAGAGGGAAGTTCGAACTTTGAAGCAAGATCTGGATGAATCCACATTATCTCGCCATTGTCAAGAGACAAGGGGACGAGACCTTCATTTCGTGGAGGAGGAAGATTCTCAATCTCAAGAGTAGCTTTGGGGATAGGAATGACACCGTACTGCACCATCTGGGACAGGAAGTCACCAAATTGGACTGAGAATATGTTTGCGGTAACAGTCTTCTCGTCTTATTGCAGAGTGACAATGCCAGCATTGACCAGCTCCTGAATTTTGCCTTTGAGCACACAACATGCTCGAGTGGAATGTCCGATGAACCTGTGATAGACACAGTACTTAGGATGATCAGTCTTACCGACTTCATCAGGCTTCTTTGGATCTGGAAGTTGAATTTTATTGCTTTTGATTAAGCAATCAAAGATGCTCGCTGTATCATTCTCGTCAAAGGAATATTCTACTTTAGGACGAGGTTCTCTCGGTGGAGGTGCTGAAGGAGTAGAAGTGGATGTAGGAGGAGCTACGTTGACTGCCAGAGATTATTTATTCTTGTTCAAATTGATGTTCAAAGTTTCTTTGGCTTTACGGTTGTTCTGGCGATTGCCACCACCTGATGTTTGATGTTCATCCCGATCAGGGTTAGACATTTGTACCCCTAGCTGCTTGAATTTGTCGGCGCTAACTTCAGCTGCTTTAGCGTTGACAATGAAGGATGGCCAATCTTGGAACTGAGTAGACCCCGTCCACATGCTGATGATAGGCAATAGATTTGCCTTGCAGGTGTCTATGGTGACAGCAGCCGGAGTTCCTGGAGGCATTTTCAAAGCTTCCCGACGAAATCTTTCAATGAAACTCTCAGCAGTTTCATTGTGCCTTTGTTTGATTTTATTGAGGGCTGACATAGTCATGTCGTTGATCCCCTCGTAAAATTGTTCCAAGAAGATTTGCTTTAAGCCAGAGAAGGAGGTGATACAACCATCGGGCAAGCTTCTGTACCAATCGTATGCTACGTCAGCTAAACAGCCGACGAATACTCTGGTAAGAAGAGCATCATTTGGTTGAAGTTGGACAGTCATAACCTCAAAGTGGTTAATGAACTGACTGGGAGAAGTGCTGCCATCAAACAGCGAGATGGTTGGGATCTTGTACTTCGGAGGAAATAGAACTTCCTTCCATTCAACTGGGTAAGGTTGCTTAATCCCCAATCTTTGCAAGTGGTCCTTCTCCTTGAAAGCTTCGAACTGAGTTCGCAGGAGCTTCACAGCTTCATTGGCATCTTCTACTGATGTAGAAGGAGCAGGCTGAACCACAGTGTTAGGAGGAGGAACAGCATGATAAGCACTACCCCCAGCACCTGACTGACTGGGTGTAGGTTGGATTTGCAGGTAGTACGGTCGGTGGCACTGTGTGCTGGGCCACAATGATGGAATGCATACTTGCGACCATCTCAACCATGGTCTTCAACTTATCTTCTAGTGCAGCTATTCTTTGTTCTTGACTGGCTGAACTGGAAGCATCGGGATCTTCATTGACAACATAAGCTGTCACTTCTCTGGGTACAGTGGAGGATACTGTCTGCTCTGAGCTTTCGCTGTATGCATCATAGTCGAAGAAAGAATCATCTCCTGAATGAGAAGAAAGGAGACGTTCAGAAGGATCTTGAAGATTCCTTTGACCGATTGTGTCTCGGCTTCGGGATCTGGTATGTTGGAATACTCCTTCAGAGGATTCTTGGAGTAAATCCAAATACCGTTGGCTTGGCTTGCGAGGCTTCTCGTGCTTAGAGCACTTCCTACCCCCAGTGTCTCTGGAAGTCATGTTGACGGAAGCGTATAGAACCTCGTCTTCATCTTCCGACATAGGTTCAGAGTTAGAAAAGTTCAGACGATCGAAGACAAATCGTCTTGTTGTTTGACAACAACACTTGATAATAACCTTATGATTACAATGATAATGATTACTTGGTTGAATTGGAAGTGTCGAAGTATTGTCCCGCTTTTGCTGGAGGTGTTCTCGGAGATCGAGAACAGTAATGGGACGAGAAGAAGTTCGAGGGATATGTTCTTTAATAACATTCGGAACATGGTTCCGGTTCTTTAAATGTTTTGTCCCTTGAGTGTACAGGGAAGTGCTCATTTCATTGGCATAGGTGTCCGGATTCTTAATCCTGGAAGTTTGCTTCTGATGATGTTTGGTCTTCGGCATTGGCTGTTTATGTTTCACCGAAGTTGGCCTGTTGAGATAAGTTCTTAGATCAGCAAACTCACCCACAGGAGTTTCTGTCTGAGACACCAGCAATTTTCCCTATCTTGAGCGGGAGATTTTGAGGGTTGGAAGATCTTGGAACTCTGCTACCGGAGTAGGCAGAATACCTCTTTGATCAGTACAAGTTCTTTTAACATGGAGAAAAGAATCCTTGTTTGAAAGAGTTTCTGTACTGACTGATGCCGAAGCACATTCAGTGTGATCTTCTACGGCTAAGATCGAAGAAGACTGAGAAAAGACCGAAGGGCCTTTTCCTTTGTTTTGGAAAAAAAGGGTTAGCTAAAGAGCGTTTCCCTCTGTTGTCTTCCAAGTCAAGAGACGAGGAAGTTTGAGAAAAGACCAAAGGACCTTTTTCTTTGTTCTGGAGAGGAGGAGGAATAGCCAAAAGACTACTCCCAGTGGATTATGCTGGACTAGCAGAATGCTTGGGGAGAGCAGCACTCTTTCCCTTGTTGTGAGAAGAAGAGAGATTAGCCAAGGGGCTGTCTCTCTTGGATTGTGCAGGCACAGTTTGCGCATGAGTTGATGGCGCACTGGCAGTTTGCGCAGGAGGGTCTTTGGTAGATGACTTTCTGGTTCTGGCCACAGACACTGTGGTTTGTGCATCAGGAGTTCTGGCCACAGAGTGTTTGGAGTGCACTCTAGTTGCTGGAGTGTTGGTTTGCGCAGGAAGATTGGCAGCCAACTGCGCCAAGGGCAGAGGAGTCTTGCACCTTGATAGGGCAGCATATGAAGTCTCTTGTGTACTGGCAACAGCAGATCGCACAGCATCCTTGACAGCAGAAACATTAGAATACGTAGCTGTCTTAGAGGCAGAATCAGCAGACTGCGCAGCAGTCTTCTTAGCAGAAGGAACAGACTACGCAGCATTCTTAGGGACCCACACTGGGCGCACTTTGCTTGTGGCAGAAGTTGTTGCAGTGCGAGGGGTGGTCCTGGAGTTGATCATGGCTTCGTATGTCGTCTTGTTGACCTTCACAACCAGCGTCTTCTGCGTCTTTCCGATAGACGCAACGTCACATTGAGTTGTCACTTTCTCGTCGGAGGAGAAAGTCGTCCCCAGCAGAGTCGTCATTTTGTTTGCAAAAACAAAAGTATAAACTTTATTGATACAAACTTTGTAAAGATTACAAGAATTCTGGGAAAGTACAACTGTAGAAATCTAATCTAGAAGACGATTGCTTTATCCCTTGGACGATGTAAACTTTGAAGACGGTAGCCTCTGAAGTTGAAGGCAAAAGCCTCGGAAGAATGCAGCAGCACTTGGACAAGAACTCCTGAACTCTCTGATATTTCTGAACTTTATGTCTGATCCCCTTTAGTGAAGACTTGAAACTCTATTTATAGAGTTCTGGAAATAACTAATTTAGTTATTCTGAATGGCACAAGTTGGATTGCACAGAAACTGGATTGCGCAGCATCAGACTACGCAGGCAGTTGTCTGGTCGTGGGCCAACTTTCTTAGACACATGGCATCATTTGATTGAAATGCGCATGATCGTGTGCAGACGGTTGTCACGTAACGAGCAATTGATGGCATGAATGCCACATGTACTTTTTTCGGTTATCATAATGAAGTGTGCCACATGAATTACGCTGACTTCGGATTACGCTGAGATGGATTACGCTAGGATGGATTGCACAGCAAACAAATTGCGCTGCATATACAGCTGTCCTCGAGCGCTGTGCGGCGCAATAAACGAACAGTCTCCTCGTTCTTTATGCTGTCAGCTGTCAGAAGATTTGATTATGTCAGATAATGATGATATGGCCATGTCAGCTTAAGCAGTCGAAAGTGTGCGCAGTCTAGTGTACGCAATCTGAATGATGCACAATCTGATGTCTGCGCAGTTCATTTGAAAGTTGTATTTCTTGATTTTTATGGCTTTGTTGATGGGTGCAACTTGATTTTTTAGGACCTACAGGGTACTCTCGGGTCGGGTTCGCTGGATGGGATCACATTCCGGAAAGATTGAATGCGACCACGACCACGGCAAGCCATCATGACATGTAAATAGAACACATAGACATAATTAACAATATAGAAGTATAAATGAATATAAAATTCTAAACTAAAATATACATACCACCAGCAGGGAGACGAGTGCCGCCGCGACGAAAAATACTATGAGTGCCATCTATAAAAAGAAAATCATACAATAAGTAAATGATCGAACGAAAAAAATATGAATTCACGCAATTGCTTTTATGAGGTCAAAGTTAATTCACGTAATTGGAAGTGTTTTTAATATACAACAATATTTAACCTAATCATTGTCATCGTCTTCGTTCTCATCCTCGGCCTCGTCTTCATCATCATCATCATCCTTATCCTTATCCTCATCCTCATCCTCATCCTCATCCTCATCGTCGATTTCATCTGTATCCTCATTCCCATCAAATTCTTCTTTTTTTTCTTCTTCTTCTTCTTCTGCCTCAATATTTGGAACAAGACGTCTCTTTCACCCCTGGTTGACAGCTAAGTCTTGTGTATCAACCTCTTTCTTCCCTCTATTTTCTTCAATAATATCTTCAACATTCATTGTATCCGACTGTTGTCCCAAGTATTGGGACTTATCGATCTGGTCCTCTTGGTATGCTGGGTCTCTAACGTTGAATGTATTTCTATATTTAATCTTGCATATTGTCCACCAGTAAAATCAATCTCTACGACACCTTGGGTAACTTGTATAATAGACTTGAACAGCCTGACTTGCTATCGCAAATGTATCGGACCCTCTATACCTCCTACGATGATTTATATCGACAAATCCAATTTGTTTATCGATTCTTCAACCGATATTTGGTGTCGTATCGAACCACTCACATTTGAACATCACAATATGCATATCATATGGGACAGTATATTGTAAATCTATAATATCCCGAAGCACTCTATAATAGTCAAAGTCCGGCTCGTCGTCATAGATGGCGCCTCTTATGCAAACACCGAAATCCTTGGTACTGATGTCGTCATTAATAAATTCGACATTTATAGCATTCTGAGTTGCCTTAAACCTGAAGCCATTAATGACATAGCCTGGCCGAGTCCTTGTTTGCTTCTTCGGTCCCAATGCCAGATAACGAACACTCGTATTAGTGAGTGTTGTTTCAGGCAATAAAACCTGTAAACAAATATCTATAATTTAAATGTTTTAGATGCCTATATTTTAGGTAGTCGCATAACATATTATCTCAGTTACTTACGTATTTACGAAACCATGACGAAAATGTACAATCAACCTCTCTTTGAAATCCCTCATCGGTAATATCGGGTGTCCTCATTTTGACTTCATCTCTAAATACACTGTTAGAGAGAATAAGAATATATAAGTGTAGTCACTTACTTCATCAAATTAGAGATTATAACGAGTGAAAGTGTACTGACTTACTTCTCCAAATCTCTCACTTCTTGTATGTCACAGTTTAATAAGACATATCGGTGAGCGGCATCATACTCGTCGTCAGTCAACCACCGTTTTTTACTAGCCCTAACAAGCTTGTCCCTTACATTGAATATACCTCCATCCTCAACGTCCTCATCATTCTTTTGAGGTCTATTTCGATTTGTCTTAACATGAGTATCTAAATAAGTGGAGCAGAAGTTGACACCTCCTCGATAAGATATGCTTCACATATCGAAGCCTCTATATGAGCCTTGTTGCCAACTTTCTTCTTAGAGAAACACTTCCACACCTGTTTGAAAATTTTCACTCACACTTATTCTGTTCTCGTGTTGTCATTTGTACATCCATGTGTGATCAACGAAATAATGATCCATCACAGATTGGATGTGAAAATCTGTATCATAAGACAAACTAATCAGAATTAGTATATAATCATGTAACTGGTGGATCCGTTGGTATATAGGCCGGATGTACTTAGTATCGACCGTATCAGATTAGTATCGGTCTATAGGTTTGCTATAGGCTAACATATCAAATTGGTATTGTCCTTAGCGAATTGGTACATACATATCCGCTATGTATCGGCCATATAGCTCAGATTCGTATTGGCCTTATCGATTTGGTATCGGCCATATCCGATAGGTATCGACCGTATCGAATATGTATCTGCAGTATCGAAATAGCATGGTGGAAGGTTTAGTAACAACTATACTTGGATTTCTCTCTTCTTGAGCTAGAATACCATTGCAAGAGAGTCACGAGAGAGTAAAAAAATCTCCTACATATTGATGTTTACGAGAGTGATTGGCCAATTACAGTAACATACATGCTGCATTTTCCATCAGGAAAGGAGAGATTGAAAGCAATAACATATAGAGTTGTATTTTGGAAGAAGAACTCGTATAAACTCTTTGTTCACAAAACAAGCTATAGAGAATACCGAACAAGTATCGAGTTTATAACCTACTTCGCAAGAGAAGTATCTTAATGTTCTCAGTTATCTCAGGCTGATCTGACATAAAACAGTAAGATACTTCTCTTGCGAAATAGGTTATGAACTCGATACTTGTTCTGTATTCTCTATAGCTTGCTTTGTGAATAAAGAGTTTATAGAAGTTCATCTTCTTCCGAGATACAACTCTGTATGTTCTTGCCTTCAATATCTCCTTTCATGATGGAAAATACGACATGTATGTTACTATAATTGGCTAATCACTCACGTAAACATTAATATCTATGAGGTTTTTTACTCTCTCGTGACACTCTTGTAATAGTATTCTAGCTCGAGAAGAGAAAAATCTAAGTACAGTTGTTACTAAACCTTCCACCATGCTAATCTGATACGGCCGATACATATCCGATACGGCCAATACCTATCGGATATGGCCAATACCGAATCGATAAGGCCAATACGAATCCTAGCTATACGGTCGATATATATCGGATAGAACGATATCAATTCGCTAAGGTCAATACCATCTGATACGACCAATACCAAACCGACATACCGATACTAATATGCTACGATCGATACTAAGTACATACGGTCGAGGAGGTAGATCCGTTACCGATAGTTCGATACCGATACCATAGTCCGATACCGATAGTTCGATACCGGAAAAAATTCGACGCTAAATAGCCGTAGCTAAATATTCGACGATAATCGTCAGTGATTTGTCAAAAGTTCGTCGCTAATTTCGACAAAAAAAATCCGTCGCTAAATAGCCATAGCTAAAAATCCATTGTTAAAATAAAAATCCTTTGCTAACATATATATACAACTCATATAGCCATAGCCTATAACACACAACTCATATGGCCATAGCCATTAACACACAACCACTATCTACATATATCATATATGCATACATACATACATACCGATATCGATAGTGCGATACCGATAGTTCGATACCGATACCGATAGTCCGATAGTCCGCTACCGATAGTTCGATATCGATACCGATACCGATAGTCCGATACCGATAGTCCGCTACCGATAATTCGATACCGATACCGATAGTTCGATACCGATACCGAGTTCTGGATACCGATACCGATAGTCCGATACCGATAGTACGATACCTGAAAAAATCTGACGCTAAATAGCCGTAGCTAAATATTCGACGGTAATCCGTCGGTAATCCTATACCAATACAATACTAGGGGTAATAGATACATACAACTCATATGGCACATCCACACCAGCTAGTATAGGAGACGTAGCCTATAACCAAAACACATACTTATGTGACAAGCCACACATCTGAGTCACATAGCTAACACCCAAAACCAATGTACATCCTACACAAGCACATAAACACAATCTGCTTATAAATATATATAAATGATATATATATTATATATATATATATATATATAGAGAGAGAGAGAAAGGGAAGAGAAAAGAGGGAACAAATGTGAGTGAAAGAGTTAAGGGGGCTGGACAGTGCTATCTCAGGGTTGTGTGTGTGTGTAGCAGTAAAGTGTGAAAGAGAGGAAGTGAGTGTCAACATACAATGTATAGGTGTGTGTATGTGTGGTGTATAGATATGAGTGTGACACATCATTAGGATATCTATGTGTGTGTGTTGATGTGTAAAAGGGTCAAACCCCCGCAGCCCCTGCCGCCCCCCGCAGCCTCCGTCGGCAGCCCCCACCTTCACCCACAGCCCCCACCTTCGCTGTTTGATAATTTTGAGGTAGGACTTTTGCTTTAAGTTTCAAGGACAAAACTTTTTCTTAGTGGTATATTATGTAGTGTCCCCCTCCTAGCGGTTCACTATGTAAGGCTTGTGGCTTGGCTAACTCGGTCGGAAACGAGTATTGGGGAAACTTACCGTCGGCACCGAATCGATCACGGACAAGTGCATAAGAACCTTTCCAACTAATGGATTAATTTCTCTTGAAATGCGTCCAAGAGTTTTCTCTGGATGTTTTGCTGCTGGTTTTGTTGCTTGGTTTTGATGGATGCTTTTCTGAACGATTTTCGATGATTTAATTCTTGCCCGTTTTCATTCGATTTGCATAGCATTCATTCTTGAGAATTCTAAGAGAAGAGAACACAACGAGATGGATTATTAATCAAACTTTTGGTGCCAATGCAGACTAACGCATGACGGAAGGCTAAACGTGCAAGTGTTCCTCTCTCTCTTGGCCATTCTCTAATTTGGTGAGTGTGGATCTCTGTTGTGGTATTGTCCCTCTCGCTATTCCTTCATGCCAACTAAATAATTGTCTTGCAACATCCGTTGATCGATATCAGTTGCTAATGCCACAAGTCAATACCACTAAGAAGTTAGAGATTGAACATTGAAATGAAAGCTAGTCCATAGAACATTGAAATGAATGCTTGTCCCTTGAACATTGAAATGAAATGAATTGATGCCTATGAATGTGGAATATGAAATGTTGAGAATAAATATGTGCCTAGTATTTCAATATTCTATGCACACTATAATTGTTGAGTCGGACACACATTCGCATGACCGGGGACAACTTGTATACAAGGGGGTGACTGCTTCCTCGGACGGTATGTCCAGCGCTGGGGCCGATCCGAACATAGAGGAAGTGTAAACGTACTTTAAGGGTATGTGGTATCGGGACATTTCATTAGGGCTTGCAACCCGAGTGAAATGGCGCGTCAATTACCTTTCGAAGTCCTATATGGCAAACGTCCGAACTGGTGCACTAACACCAATGGTCATGTTGTAAGGATGTATGCTAATCAATGTCTGATGCAGGGGTGGTAAGTATTTTATTATTATCCTGTATCTTATACAGGAAAGCTGGATTCGGCCAAATGGTAAAGTAAACATGGTTTATTCCATGTTACATTTATTGTGAATTACTCTGAATGTTGCCTATCCCTAATAAGTTCATATCTTTAAAATGCTTGTCATTAATAAAATGTTGGTTTAGCTAAGTGGGCCAACGGGGCTCACCAGTGCATTGTTATAATGTGCTGACCCCTCCTCCACAGGTACTGGAGAAGGCTCAGGCGCACGTCCGAATTAAAGCTTTCTGAACTGCTGTTTCCTTTCAAGTTGTTTTCCCTAAAGACGCACAAAGTATTGCGGAGTTTTCAAAGATAGCTGCTTATATTTCAAAGTACTAAAGGGGCATGATGTATGGAACGGAAAATTATTTCATGGCAGCCTATCAGTTGTACTTCTTTTCCTGAATCAATGTAGCCGAAATGGCATTTCAAATATTATCGAGAAAAGTTGTAATCTGACTACAATTATGAATAAAATGAGTATTTCTTCTTCCTATATTGTGTTCCAAATGTTTCCGCAACTGTGGCTTATTTTCAAATATTTCAAAGTGATATGAATGTGCATGTTCTAGCCTTGTACAAGTGCAATTTCAGACTTGTACGGCATCACACCTTAGCGAGGACGATCGATTCGGCGTGAATCGAAGCAAAACAAGCGATTTCCCGAATCGGGGCGTGACACACCCGACTCCGGTGATCCGCCCCTGGCCGACCCCTCCAGCCGGCGCACCCCCTCCCGAGGCCGATCCCGACGCCGGCACCACCGTCGCCCGCCGTTCCCGGGCCGCCCGACCCCCTTGCGCGCGTGACCGGCCCGTCCAGCTGTTGTCCAGAGTTTTCCTGTCTCCGGCGAGCTTTCGTGCACGACCCGTTGTCCGATCCCGAGCTTCGGTTACGTTTATGCAGCCGTACCCCGACGAGGCGTGTCCCGAGTCCGAGGCAACCCTTCGGATTCCGTCGATTTGGGTAACTTCTGGATAATCACAGTAGTTCGTCCCTCCCAACGTGTCTGTGATGATAAATTTGTCCCCGAACTCTCTACGGGAATTCAGAATTTTGCTACGTTATGGTTTCCGGGAATTTCGGAACCATTCTTGGCTTATGTTCTGTGGTTTTTTCTATGTTCTGATCATTTCGGGGTTTTCCGAGAACTATTCGAAATTATTATGATGGTTTGGATAATTATTTGCTGGTGTCAAAATTTAGAGAAACTTTCGGAAAAGTTTCTGTTGCGATTTTGAATTTGGATTCCCGAATTAAGTTGGTAGTATTGGTTCTGAGATTTATTTGGTTTCTTATATATGTTGGTTGAAAATTTTTAGTTCTGTTGAGTTTTTGTTTTCTTCCGAAGTTCATTTCGGGTTTCCGAATAATATTTCGGAAGGTTCTGTGGACGGGGATTGTGATATTATTATGTAGATTATGGTTGGGATTTATAAATGGTGATTATGGCACACTTCCCAGTTTTTGGGTTGACCGAAAATAGAGGAAGTGCTGCCGAATTTTACTATAAAATTTAATTATAGTTGAGGCATTAGCCTATATGACGATTGGACCAATATCTGAGACTCACTATTAAATTTATTTTAATTATTAGTTTTATTTATAATTAAATTGTAGGAAAGATTTCAGGACTAACCCAAGTTTATTTCTTATTTAAATTCATTGGTCTGTAAGGGCATAAGCCCATTTATTTTCTGCAAATTTGTAATATTTAGTAATGTGGATATGATTTTCTGGTGGATGTTCAAAAGCGTAAATTTAGGGATACTGATAATAATTATAATATTTTAGAAATTCATGTTATTCTCATTTAAAGAAAAATGTATTTTTATAGATAATTATAAAGACCAAGTTTTTTCGAATAAACTGATAAATACAAGTTTTTCCGAAATTAAATATAAATTGATGTTTCATAAATACAACGCACCGATAATCGCGTTTTGTTCGTGTTAACTAAATAAAGTTTAAATTTGATTAGGACAAAACTTAGAGATTGCAACTAGCATAGTTAGCATGGCGATTTTGGAATCTGAGATGAACTTCTCGACTGTAGGATTTCGATGACGAGGCTAATTTCAATCCCGAAGTCTCAACCCTTCAAGTCCAGTCCAATTTGAGGCAAGTACATTTTGTGTTAGTTTACAATTATTTAGTAATCGTTTTAATGCAAGTTTAAACCACGATGCAACACGGAACTCTCTCTAAGAGCACTGACTGTAACTACTGTAACTACTGTAACTACTGTAACTGTTTGGGGACTGGGAGAGTAGTGTAATGAGTATGACCACATCCAAATTAGTATAACAACTGTGCGAGCTTACCCCTCTTACACACGGGGATAAGCCATATCTTTCACTGTACAACCCAGTCCGGTCATATTTCATTGCCTATTCACATCATAATATTTTAACTGGTGGAAAATGTTTATTTCAAATTGTTTAAAAGTGCATGATTCTATTATTATTTCAATTGTCAAATTAGCATGAATTATACTTTGATCACTCCTGACTAGAGACCCAACATTTTTAGGTAACACTGATGAGGCTTTGTTCCGCGATATTTCCCGAGGTCCCAACTAGAGGACGATGATTTCGAGACTGATGAGCTGTTTGCCTAGAGTTTTTTTCTTTATGATGTATGTAGAAAATGGATTTAAGTTGTATCTTTCATTTCATTGTAAAAGTTTTTAAATTCAGAATAATAAATTATGGCAATTATTGTGTTGTTGATATTACCTGCAGATGGATACAGCTTACTGCCACCGTCTCAACAACGGTGCAGGCTGGGCATGATCCGATTCGACCCAAGTAATTGGGACCGGGTCGTGACATGTTTTTAGTGGTGGCCCATGCAGGTCAAATCAACAACTTAGGAGAACCAACTTAGAAACAATTAGAATACTAGAACATCAAATTGCCACAACATAGGACCAATATATATATGTTAAATATTTTGTTTGATTATAGACTGGTAGGCTACCTTGCTTATGTGTGCATCCTAAACCTTCCAGAGAATGGCCATTGACAAGACCAATCCTGCTGGCGATGAGGTGTCATCTCCGGATCATACCCCATCTCCTCAACCAAGTCCAGGGTTTATTCCCTCGCAGCTGATTGACCGTCCCCATAATGCATCCAGTGAAGTTTTCACTACACTGGCGATTCCTACCTCTTTTCAAACTGAGTTGCATTTCCTTGGTGAAGTATCCATTTCTGTTGCTCCACCAGTACCAGCAAACACCTCCCAAATGGTTGCCCTATTTTAAGAGATCCTGGAGTTCCAGAAGGATCAAGCTGAAGCCCAGCAGGAACAGATGAATATCACGAGAGAAGTCATGAAGAACGTCAATAATGTAGCCTTAGCTATCTTAAACCAAGTTGGAGCGGAACCTCGTCCTAGGAGGGATACCCCTGAATCTAGAAGATATTTGAGCCCTATCCGGTAGTCATATCGTAAGAAGCTATTGGTTTGTGACTACTGTAAAAGGCTTGGTCACCAAGCCAATATTTGTCGCAAGAGATTGGGGAAATGTTTGGCATGTGGATCTGTTGAACATCGGGTAAAGGACTGCCCCTTATCTTTCCATCAAACTAGAGCACATATCCCAGCAACACCTGTTAGGCCACAACCTAGGGACTCTCTTCCTATCCAGCAGACCTTGCCTCCTACAATAAGGCATGATGCAGACTCGAGGTTCATAAAAGATGAAGCAGTTGGAGACTGCTCATGCAAGAGACAGAACCATGAAGAATAGTACCTAGGACTGCTGAATAGCATTATCTATTGTTATAAGTTGTAACAGGATGTCCTTAGATCGATCATGAGAGTTTTTGCTGTAATTCTCCACATGAATAAAAATTTTAGTTACACCTTTATGGTAGATGTCTTCCCTGATAGTCTTCCCGGATTACCCCCAGATCGAGGCATAGAGTTCACCATTGACCTAGTCCCTGGCTCTCTCCCTATTTCTAAGGGATGCTACAGAGTAAACCCGAAGGAGGCCAAGGAGATGAAGGACCAGATCAATGAACTGAAGGCTCTGGGATTCATTCGAGATGGAGCTTCACCCTGGGGAGCACCTGTCTTGTTTGTGCCCAAGAAGGACGAAACAGTATGGATGTGCATCGACTACCGGGCGCTGAACAATATCACCATCAAGAACAAGTACCCTCTGCCCCGGATCGATGACCTATTTGATCAATTGAGCGAAGCCAAGGTGTTTTCGAAGATTGATCTTAGATCTGGCTACCATCAGATCAGAGTCAGGAAGGAAGATATTCCCAAGACGGCATTCAACACCAAGTATAGACAGTTTAAATTCTTGGTCATGCCGTTTGGACTGACGAATGCTCCTGCGGTGTTCGTGAACCTTATGGACAAGGTTTTCCATGAATACCTAGATCAAATTGTCGTTGTCTTCATCGATGATATTCTGATCTAGTCAAAGACGGAAGAGGAGCACAAAGAGCACCTCAGAAAAGTTCTGGAAACTTTGAGGAAGGAGAAACTGTATGGTAAGCTTTCCAAATGTGAATTCTTTCTAGACAAGGTGGATTTTCTTGGCCATGTTGTCACAGAAGAAGGAATTTCGGTGGATCAGAAGAAGATAGCCGCTGTTGATAAGTGGTCTACCCCAAGCTCAGTTGCTGAAATTAGGAGTTTCTTGGGCTTGGCTGGCTACTACCGAAAGTTCGTGAAGGATTTTGCCAGAATTGCTGAGCCGATGACGAAGCTCACTCGGAAGAATGAAGAGTTCATCTGGACGGAAGATTGCTAGGCATCATTTGAGGAGCTGAAGAAGAGACTTACCACTGCACCAATCCTTGCGCTACCCGCAGGAACTGGTGGTTTCTCAATCTACAGTGATGCCTCAGGTAAAGGACTGGATTGCATTCTTCAACAACATGGAAAAGTGATTGCTTATGCATCTAGGCAATTACGGACTCATGAGAAGAACTATTCCACACATGATCTGGAGCTTGCGGCAGTCATCTTTGCTTTGAAGCTATGGAAGCATTATCTATATGGAGAGAGAGTAAAAATATATACAGACCACAAAAGTCTGAAGTATGTTTTCACTCAGAAGGAGCTGAACGTGAGGCAAAGAAGATGGCTGGAGCTGATGAAGGATTTTGACATCGATCTACAGTACCACCCGGGTAAGGCTAATGTGGTCGCAGATGCACTTAGTCGATACCCTATGGCGATGTTTTTGACCAAGGAGCGGCACCTTCTAGAGGACATCGAGAAGCTTGGACTGGAGATTATACTGCCTGGAAGGAAGGAGCTGGATGCTGATTCATTGTTGATAAAGTTGCAAGTGAGCTCGTGTCTGATGAACAAAATCAAGGAGACGCAGTTTCAAAACGAGACACTTTGTAAACTTAGAGATCAAGTGTTGGCAGGAACACTTGAGGGTTTCTCAATCGCCAGCGATGGAGCACTGAAGAATGGTATGAGGCTCTGCGTAGCATCTGGCGAACTGAGGAACGAGCTGATGAAGGAAGAACACCAGTCGTAATATTCCATACATCCTGGAGCTAACAAGATGTATCGGGATATGCGTACCATTGTTTGGTGGTTTGGAATGAAGAAAGACGTGGCCAGGTATGTTGCTAGATGTTTAATTTGTCAACAAGTAAAGGCTAGCAGACAGAGACCCGCAGGACTTCTACAGCCACTGGACATTCCGGAGTGGAAGTGGGAGCATATCACAATGGACGTCGTGTCAGGACTGCCTCGTTCCCAAGGAGGGAAGGACGCCATTTGGGTTATAGTGGACCGACTGACCAAGTCAGCTCACTTTATCCCCTTCAAAGTTGGTTTATCCACCAAGAAGTTGGCGGCACTATACATGCGACATATCTACCGGATTCATGGAGTACCGGTAAGCATTGTATCTGACCGAGACACTCATTTTACCTCTCACTCTTGGAAAAGTTTGCATGAAAGCCTGGGGACACAATCGAAGTTCAGTACTGCCTATCACTCCCAGACAGATGGACAATCAGAAAGGACAATCCAGACGCCTGAAGACATGCCAAGATTTTGCGTCTTGGAGTTTGGAGGGTCTTAGGAAGATCATTTTCACTTGGTAGAGTTCTCTTACAACAGCAGCTACCGAGCCAGCATTGGTATGACCCCATTTGAAGATCTCTATGGACGTCGTTGTTGTACACCACTTGCATAGGACGACGTAGGAGAAAGAGTACTGCTGGGTCCAGAGATGGTGACTGACGCAGTAGAGAAGGTGAATGTTAGCTCAGGATTGTCCAAGACAGACAGAAGCATTGGGTTGATAGTAGTCGTTGACCAGTGGAGTATGAAGAAGGAGATAGCATTTTTGTGAAGTTTTCTCCTACCAAAGGAACGATCAGTTTTGACGGAGCTGGGAAATTGAGGCCAGGTACATCAGGCCATTTGAAGTTTTAAGACGAGTTGGAAAAGTAGCGTATCGGTTAGCTCTACCAGCTAATCTTGCGAGTGTGCACAACATCTTCTACGTATCACAGCTCAGACGCTACATTCCGGATCCGAGTCACATTTTGGATAATTCAGAGCTGAAGATTGGACTCAACCTTTCAGTGCCAGAGAAACCAGTAGCAAGCGTAGTCAGAGGTGAGAAGAAGATCAGAAAATTTGAGCCATCACATAACTCATATTTCTTATCTTTTCGTTCTAAACTTGACTGATGCTGCTAAGTTAGCCTAGTTTTGCAATCTATTTCTTTATCAAGCTTGATCATGACAGTATTTTATTGGGTGCACCCGCTAATATATTGTCTAATCAGGACCGGTGCATGATGGTCTGATCAACCTCGTGTATTTTGGTTCGCTTTTGTATTTTTCTGCATGGATGATATCATAAATGAAACTTGTCCCTAAACCGTCTCATCCAAGACTGCCTTGGAAATTCTTATTGTTGGACCTGAGTTACGGGTGCAGTACTCGTACCAACTTGACCTGAGATAATTCCTACCCTACTCTTAAAATTTCGAGGACGAAATTTTCTAAGGAGGGAAGGTTGTGAAACCCGTGAAATTTTAGACCGCATTTTAAATTTTAATTGTGTTGCTAAATAATTTTGCTAGAATAAAATTATATGTTATTTACGAGTTTATGAAAATTATTTTTTAAATTAAATAAGGATTTTTTTATGTCAACCCAGACCCGAACCCGGTTCGAATCCAATTGAAACTTAAAATATTTTTTAAATTGAATTTTAGAATTTTAAAATACTAGTTATAATTTTCTAAAGAAATTAAAGCTATTTTTACATTTGGACCAAAAATGACTTTATAAGCTTTTTAGTTGAAGCTTTTATATTTGGCCCAAACCTCAAATGATTTTAACCTTTAGTCCAAGAAACCATTTTTAGCCTTGGTTTTAAAACCATTCTTACTCAAAAAAAAAACCAAGCCCATGCATGTTAGGACCAAAGCCATTTTTTAACTGTTTAAAGCCAATAGCCCAAAACCATCCCTTGTGAACCCATTATCCATAAACCATTTAGGAACCATTAACCCATTTGCACTTTTGGAATGAATGTTAGCATTCATTCTAACATTCAGTAGCTTTCTATAAACCGAAGGAGTCCATTCCTTTCCAACCCGACCAAACCCGTCGACGGTCGAATTTTCCGTCGCCGCCACCCGCCGGCCGGCCGTGATGGCGTGGCTCTCCGACTTCGTAACTTCTTCCCCCTCCTCCCTATAAAAGTCCCTCTACTCCAACCATCACCACTACCATCTTCTTCTTCATCCCCAATTTCTCCTAGCCCTAACTCCGACCACCACCCGACTCCGACGATCTGCCCCTGGCCGACCCCTCCAACCGGCCCGTCCAGCTGTTGTCCAGAGTTTTCCTGTATCCGACGAGCTTCCGTGCGCGACCCGTTGTCCGATCCCGAGCTTCGGTTACGTTTACGAAGCCGTACCCCGGCGAGGCGTGTCTCGAGTCCGAGGCAACCCTTCGGATTCCGTCGATTTGGGTAATTTTTGGATAATCACAGTAGTTCGTCCCTCCCAACGTGTCTGTGATGATAAATTGGTCGCCGAACTCTCTACGGAAATTCAGAATTTTGCTACGTTATGGTTTCCGAGAATTTCGGAATCATTCTTGGCTTATGTTCTGTGGTTTTTTCTATGTTCTAATCATTTCGGGTTTTCCCGAGAACTATTCGGAATTATTCTGATGGTTTGGATAATTATTTGCTGGTGTCGAAATTTAGAGAAACTTTCGGAAAAGTTTCTGTTGCGGTTTTGAATTTGGATTTCCCGAATTAAGTTGGTAGTATTGGTTCTGAGATTTATTTGGTTTCTTATATATGTTGGTTGGAAATTTTTAGTTCTGTTGAGTTTTGGTTTTCTTCCGAAGTTCATTTCGGGTTTTCGAATAATATTTCGGAAGGTTCTGTGGACTGGGATTGTGATATTATTATGTAAATTATGGTTGGGATTTATAAATGGTGATTATGGCACACTTCCCAGTTTTTGGGTTAACCGAAAATAGAGGAAGTACTGCCGGATTTTTCTATAAAATTTAATTATATAATTTTAAAATGGTTTTTTCGGAAAAGAATATTATTTTAAATTTTTGGGCGACGACCGTATTGGTCAATGGGCCCTGGCTAAGTGCAAACGAAACCGGTTTCGTCCGGACGTTGAGGCATTAGCCTATATGACGATTGGACCAATATCTGAGACTCACTATTAAATTTATTTTAATTATTAGTTTTATTTATAATTAAATTGTAGGAAAGATTTCAGGACTAACCCAAGTTTATTTCTTATTTAAATTCATTGGTCTGTAAGGGAATAAGCCCATTTATTTTCTGCAAATTTGTAATATTTAGTAATGTGGATATGATTTTCTGGTGGATGTTCGAAAGCGTAAATTTAGGAATACTGATAATAATTATAATATTTTAGAAATTCATGTTATTCCCATTTAAAGAAAAATGTATTTTTATAGATAATTATAAATACCAAGTTTTTTCGAATAAACTGATAAATACAAGTTATTTCGAAATTAAATATAAATTGATGTTTCATAATTACAATGCACCGATAATCGCGTTTTGTTCGTGTTAACTAAATAAAGATTAAAATTGATTAGGACAAAACTTAGAGATTGCAACTAGCATAGTTAGCATGGCGATTTTGGAATCTGAGGTGAATTTCTCGACTGTAGGATTTCGAGGACGAGACTAATTTCAATCCCGAAGTCTCAACCCTTCAAGTCCAGTCCAATTTGAGGCAAGTACATTTTGTGTTAGTTTACAATTATTTAGTAATCGTTTTAATGAAAGTTTAAACCACAATGCAACACGGAACTCTCTCTGAGAGCACTGACTGTAACTACTGTAACTACTGTAACTACTGTAAGTGTTTGGAGACTGGGGGAGTAGTGTAATGAGTATGACCACATCCAAATTAGTATAACAACTGTGCGAGCTTACCCCTCTTACACACGGGGATAAGCCATATCTTTCACTTTACAACCCAATCCGGTCATATTTCATTGTCTATTCACATCACAATATTTTAACTGCTGGAAAATGTTTATTTTAAATTGTTTAAAAGTGCATGATTCTATTATTATTTCAATTATCAAATTAGCATGAATTGTACTTTGCTCACTCCTGACTGGAGACCCAACATTTTTAGGTAACACTGATGAGGCTTTGTTCCGCGATATTTCCCGAGGTCCCAACTAGAGGACGATGATATCGAGACTGATGAGCTGTTTGTCTAGAGTTTTTTTCTTCTTCATGATGTATGTAGAAAATGGATTTAAGTTGTATCTTTCATTTTATTGTAAAAGTTTTTAAATTCGGAATAATAAATTGTGGCAATTATTGTGTTGTTGATATTACCTGCAAATGGATACAGCTTACTGCCGCCGTCTCAACAACGGTGCAGGCTGGACATGATCCGATTCGACCCAAGTAATTGGGACAGGGTCGTGATAGGAATAATTTCATTTTTCCTCCAAATTAAAATAAAAATAAAACTAAAATTAACATCAAAATTAAAATTTAAAGTTAAATTAATATTAACGATAATATTAATATTAATATTAATATTAATATTAATATTAACATTAAAATTAAAATTAATATTAACATTAATATTAGAATTAATATTAACATTAAAATTAATATTAAAATTAATATTAATATTAATATTAATATTAACATCAACATTAACATTATGAGAGTTTTTTTTCAAATTCATAAGCAAACATATTTGGTAAGTTACTAGGCAAAGATATGTTAAGTTATTATTTATCAAATCTATTATGGGATCTTTTATTTCTATCTATTAAAAAAAATTTCCAAGTCACTGTAATTTATTGGTCCACATGGAAGCCACATCTATTGGCTCATATAAGAGTATGACTCTATGGCTTATATCTCATTTTTCCATATATATATATATATATATATATATATATATATATATATATATATATATATATATATATATATATATATATATATATATATATATATATATAGGTAAAACGGGATATAAGCCATTGGCTAATCCTCTTATATGAGCCATTCCATATGGCTTCTATGTGGACCAATAATAGTGCCTTGAAAAAATAAGTAGAAATAAATAGAAATAAAAAAATTCATAAAAGAATTGATAAATAATAACTTATCATATCTTTGCCTAGGAACTTACCAAATATGTTTGCCTAGAAATTTAAATAGATAGAAATAAAAGATCCCATAATGTTAATGTTATTGTTAATATTAATGTTAATTTTAATATTAATTTTAATTTTAATATTATTGTTAATATTAATTTTAATTTTAATTTTAATTTTAATGTTAATTTTAGTTCTAATTTTCATTTGGAGGGACAAATGGCATTATTCCTATTTAAATTTCTAGGCAAACATATTTGGTAAGTTATTATTTACCAAATCTTTTATGAGATATTTTATTTCCATCTATTTCAATTTTCTCTTCAAGTCATTATATTTTTATTGGTCAAAGAAATGAAAAAAAAATTCTTTTATGAGATCTTTTATTTCTATCTATTTAAATTCCTAGGCAAACATATTTGGTAGGTAAAGATATGATATGTTATTATTTATCAAATCTTTTATGAGATCGTTTATTTCTATCTATTTAAATTTATTGGTCTACATGGAAGCCCCGTGGGATGGCTCATATAAGAGTATGAGCGGTGAGATGGCCACCACCCTCAATTTTTTGTGAGATGCCATCTCACCTCCTTCTCTCTCTCTCTCTCTCTCTCTCTCTCTCTCTCTCTCTCTCTCTCTCTCTCTCTCTCTCTCTTTATATATATATATATATATATATATATATATATATATATATATATATATATATATATATATATATATATATATATATATATATATATATATATATATAATAATAATAATAATAATAATAATAATAATAATATTAGATAGGTAATTAATGTTTAAAATTCATATTACTTATCTTTATTTATTAAAAAAAAATTAGAATACAATCTATATGAGTAATTAAGTTTAGACATATATGCATCATATCAAATCTAGTGATTCTAATTATATCCTTAGAATTTCTATACTATTGACTTTATCATTGATTAAATAAATCAAATATAATACTAATAAAAGAAAACCAAAATTTCAAGTTTATTACTTGAATAAGTTAAATAAAGAAGATATATATAATATTATAGATAAAGATTGTTATTTGAAATCGATTAAGAAGGAATAAAAAGTTTATTGTTAAATTTAAGAATTTATTTATTTAAATAAAGTATTTAAATCTATAATCAAATAACTGAATTCTAAGCATTTAAATTTGACCATATTTTTAATACTAAGCCTAAAGGATTACTAATTGAATTTTGAGCCTATCATAATCATAATTATCTCCAAATTAACTAATTTCTCCATTATATATAAAGACATAATTTCTGAGATATAAGATAAATAAAGTCTCCTCTCCTTATAAACATGTCTCTCTTTTTCGTCCAAAATCACTCCAAAAAATAGTCCCATTTTCAGCAGTGTATTGACTTTGAATGACTATATCTCCTAGCTCCGGACTCCGATTCATGTTCAGTTTTTTAGAATTGTACCGAGGTAAAATTTTATAATATATATTTTGATAGATTTAAGTGAAAATATATATATTTTTATAGAAGTTTTGGAGTGCCACATCTTGGTGTTTTCGAGATTTCGGGAGATCCCGAACTCAAAACCACGATCAGTTAGATTTTTTCGAAAAGCTAACATGAAAAACCTAAAACATAGTAAAAATTTAAATTTTATACTTTCTGTTTCATAGATTACATAATTTATAGAAGTTCTTGATGACTTATTAATCTACCGAAAATCATAAAAATTAGATTTAGAAACTAAAATGATCATAACTCCAAGCCGAATTGAGTTATATGCAAACCATTGATCCCAATGCTCGCGTATCACTGAACTATATGATTGTGCACTCAAATTCTGGATTTGTATTGGTTGACTTTTTGGTCAATAGTATGTCTCCATTTGCGTGTCACAGATCTCATAAATTGCAAGCTTGACTCTATAACTTAAAATTTGTATTTAATCTATAAATAAGAACTTAACATGAGAAAATAGAGTTTAAAATAATTTTATCTAGAATTATTAGTGATTTCCTTGGGAGAACTAATTAGTTAGGATCAATGGTTAGAAGTGGAATTCGTAGATCTAATTTGTGCTAAATCTTGTGCGAGGGAGTTCGTGGGTTGATTGCATGATTAGATATCTAGTAGATTAGATTCATGTTGTCTTGAGATTGTGACTACATCACTTTCAGGAATAGACAAGTATATCTTGTCAATTTTGTACAATTATTGTACTAATCTATATTTATGCATCATGATGGTGTTGGGAAAGAAGCGCGGAAACCTTTCCCCAAACCGGAGAGTACCTACGAGAGGACCGAGCAAACAACGCACGAAACCAAAAACAAGCACACACAACAATCACGCAGACACAGAGAATTTTTGACGTGGAAACCCTTGCGGGAAAAACCACGGGACGATCGGAGTCCAACCCTGAGAAGCCTCCACTAATGGAATAGAAGAATTACACCCTCTACAAACTCCTCCCGATCCAAATCGGATCCCCACAACACTCAGAGACAAGAACAATGATCACAAGGCTACGAAGAACGAGAACGACGAGTAGAGATTACCCGAAACACGATCTCCTTCGAAAATGACCTTCAATCCTCCGTCTTCTTCTCCGAAGTTGTAATGGCACTCTTGCCTCCTTCTCTCTCAAACTTGTGTTATGTTGCACAATGGAATTAGGGTTGAGAAAACTCAATATATATCTCCCTAATCCCGCAACCAACCTGAACCGTTGGATTAGATCCAATGATGAAAACTCATCCAAAATCCCGCTTCAGCCCCCCGACACACAGAGTTCGGCCAGAACTCTGTGCGGGGCAACCAGCACTGGCCGACCCACTTCTGGAATGAGGAGGCAGAGTTCGGCCAGAACTCTGCCAGGGGCAGAGTTCGGCCCGAACTCGGCCCCTCTGCTTCCAGCAGCTCTCTGCAGCTCTCTCAGCAGTCCTGCTTCCTCCCCGAGCTTTTTCGACACACGAACGGCGCTCGTCGCACTCCGGGGTCTTCTCCACATAGGTTGGGAACCCCACCCACTCCAACAAATCTCCCCCTTCACAACTATGGGGAGGACGTCGTCATCCCGACGATCTGCCTGCAGTACTCAAACTTCCCCCTTGGTAGAATCTTCGTGAACATATCAGCTCCGTTGTCATCTGTATGCACCTTCTCAAGCTCCGCGTCCTTCTTTTCAACCACATCCCGTATCCAGTGATACCGAGTCTCGATGTGCTTGGACCGGCTATGAAACGTCTGATTCTTCACAAGATGGATAGCACTCTGACTGTCGCAAAGCAAAGTATACTGCTCTTGCTTCAGTCCCATTTCCTGCAACAGCTTCTTCATCCACAACAGCTCCTTGCAAGCCTCCGTCGCCGCAATGTATTCTGCCTCCGTCGTCGACAAGGCAACACACTTCTGCAACCGCGACTGCCACGACACCGCTCCTCCCGCAAACATCATCACGTAGCCCGAAGTCGACCGCCTCGTGTCTACATCTCCAGCCATATCAGCGTCAGTATACCCGACCAGCTTCGGCTCGTCACCACCAAAGGAAAGTCTCCAACCAGCAGTGCCCTGAAGATATCGTAGAATCCACTTGACCGCCCTCCAATGTACCCTTCCAGGATTCGAAAGATACCTGCTAACCGTACCAACTGCATGAGCAATATCTGGCCTCGTACACACCATGGCATACATAAGGCTTCCCACAGCTGAAGCATATGGAACCCGCTCCATATCTTCCTTTTCGTCCTCGGTAGATGGACACTGTTCCTCAGTGAGCTTAAAGTGAGCCGCGAGGGGGGAACTCACTTTCTTCGACCCGTCCATCCCGAAACGCTGAAGTACCAGGTGAATGTACTTCTTTTGGGACAAGTGTAGCAGCTTGGACTCTCTCTCTCGACTGATCTCCATCCCAAGAATAGTCTTCGTTGCGCCCAAATCCTTCATAGAGAAGGCCGCGCCCAGTTGGCGCTTCAACTCCGCTATCCTAGTGGCATTCCGACCCACTAATAGCATATCATCAACATAGAGCAATAAGATGATAAAATCATCATCGGCAAAGTACCTCACAAATGCACAATGGTCCGACGTCGTCCGTGCATAACCATGCTCCCCCATAAACGACTCGAACTTTCTGTACCACTGCCTCGGAGCCTGCTTCAGACCATACAAGCTCTTCCTCAACCGGCAGACCAAATGTGACTTGCCCTTTTCACAGAATCCCTCCGGCTGCTCCATGTACAACTCCTCCTCAAGATCACCGTGGAGGAATGCCGTCTTCACATCCATCTGCTCGACCTCCAAGTCAAAACTGCCTGCTAATGCTAGCACCACCCGAATAGACGAATGCTTGACGACAGGCGAAAAGATTTCATCATAATCCACGCCTTTCCGCTGACCGTAGCCCTTGACTACCGGTCTCGCTTTGTATCGAGGGCGATTAGCATCATCCGTCTGCTTCACTCTGAACACCCATCGATTCTTCAAAGCCTTCTTGCCCTTTGGCAACCGCACCAGATCATAAGTAGAATTGGTGTGCAAGGAACTCATCTCCTCCTGCATAGCCACCATCCACTCCTGTCTGTGTTCGTCTTCCATAGCCTCTGCAAAACTTTCGGGCTCTTCCCCGTCAGTCAGTAGCACATACTCATCCGGCGAGTATCTCGTAGATGGTCGACGATCCCTGTTGCTCCTTCTCAGTGGAGCCACTGGTGCTGGCTGTATACCGACAGCCTCCTCCCCTTCAGGAACTACCTCTCCGGCATGCTCATCCTCCTGAGGGACATCCTGACCACCATCAGCAGGCTGATGATCAAGGTTGGGAGCAACTCCATGTACCGGCTCCCCCATAACTGGATCCTCTGCGATGTCCTCTGGAAACTG
The DNA here is from genome assembly GCA_029216955.1 of Iris pallida. NCBI lineage: Eukaryota > Viridiplantae > Streptophyta > Magnoliopsida > Asparagales > Iridaceae > Iris > Iris pallida. Next base: position 2,691,631 of record JANAVB010016193.1, on the reverse strand, counting down.
CTCGAAGCGAAATGACTAACTCAGGCAATTCCTCAGCCTCAGAAGGCGTCTCGGAATCCTGAGTGTTGGTCATGGTCTGATCCTCGACGAACACCACGTCCCTGCTTCTGTAGAGCTTTCCTTCCACTGGGTCGTAGAGTCTATAGCCAAACTCATTCCGACCGTAGCCGACAAAGACGCATCGCCTCGTCTTCGGCTCAAGTTTGGTCCTCTCGTCCTTCGGTACATGCACGAAGGCTTTACAACCAAACGCCCGTAGGTGACTGTATGACGGCTCCTTGCCGTACCATACTTTGTCAGGCACATCACCCTGCAAAGGAGCACTAGGAGACTAATTAATAATATAAGCAGCTGTGAGAAGAGCCTCACCCCAATAACTGCCCGGCAAGTTTGCTTCTGACAGCAAACACCGCACCCTCTCCATCAGTGTCCTGTTCATGCGCTCCGCTACACCATTGAGCTGAGGTGTCTTTGGCGGAGTCTTCTGGTGTCGTATCCCTTGCTCTCTGCAATACGCATCAAAGGGACCGATGTATTCGCCGCCATTGTCGGACCGAACACACAACTTCTTGCCCGTCTCCCTTTCAACGGAGACCTGAAACTCCTTGAAAGTAGGCAGCACCTGATCCTTGGTCTTTAAGGCATAGACCCAAACCTTCCTGGAACAGTCATCAATAAAAGTCACAAAGTAAGAAGCACCACCAAGAGATTTTACCTTCATAGGACCGCAGACATCCGAGTGAATCAACTCGAGCAACGCCGGCTTCCTCGAACTTGGGTGACTCTGGAAAGACACCCTACTTTGCTTCCCAGCCAAACAGTGCGTGCATTTCTCCAACTTTGTAGACTTGAGCCCCGGAATCATTTTCCTGTTCACCAAGTAGCTCATCCCCTTCTCGCTGATATGGCCGAGCCGCCTGTGCCACAACTCGGTAGACGCGTCACTGACTGCGTTCACCTCCTGTGCCCCCTCTGCGCTCCCCTCCATATAGTAGAGACCGGACTTCTTGCTTCCTCTGGCAATCACCATCGAACCTCTGGAAAGCTTCCACTGACTATTCCCGAAGAGACTGAAGAATCCCTCGTCATCCAACCTTCCAACCGACACCAGGTTGAAACGGATATCAGGGACATGACGAACATCCTTGAGAACAAGAACCGCACCCGTCTTCGTTCTCAAATGCACATCTCCAATGGCAACCGCCTTCGACACATCTCCGTTGCCCATCTTCAACACGCCACAGTCGCCTGTCGTGTAAGTGGCAAACAGTGCCCTATTGTGAGATACATGTGCTGAAGCCCCTGAGTCCACCAGCCAAGAATTGTCATCGCAGGCGAGGTTAGTAATGACCTCATCACCTACGACGATCACATCGCCTCCATGCACCGAGGCCGCCGCTGTAGTGTTCTCTTCTTGCTTCCCCTTATCGCCCTTCTTCTCCTTCTTCCAAGCGAAACAATTCCGCTTGATATGGCCCTTCTTACCGCAATGATAACACTCTGAGTCCTCGTACCGACCCTTGGACTTCCCCCTGCTCTTGTCTCTGCCACCACCTGGACTCCTGCTTTTGCCCCTTCCGCGGCTCTCTGAAACAAGTGCCTCTGAGTGGTGGGATGTGGATGAAGTGCCCTGAGAACGTCTCCGCATCTCTTCATTCAACACCCCGCTCTTGGCAAACTCCAGACTGACCACGCCCTCTGGAGCAGAAGCGATCATAGATACTCGTACGGTCTCCCACGAGTCTGGCAAGGTACACAGCAGCCACAGTCCCTGAACTTCGTCGTCTAACTTGACTCCCATAGAAGATAGCTGGTCAACCACGCCCTGGAAATCACTCAAGTGATCCGTAATAGACGCCCCATCCTTGTACCGCAGACCCATCATCGTTCGGATCAGGAACAACTTGTTTACCCCGGTCTTCTTCGCATACAAGGATTCCAGCTTATCCCACAACGTCTTCGCGTGCTCAATATTGGCAACGTGGTTGTACACATTCTCATCAACAAACTGCCGTATGTACCCACACACCTGTATGTGCTCGAACTTCCAGTCCTCCTCGGATTTATCACTGGGCCTCTCGGTTGTAAACACAGGTAGATGCAGCTTCTTGACAAATAGCAAATCCTTCATCTTGCTCCGCCAATAATGATAGTTTGTGCCATTAAGGTTCACCATGCGCACCGGCTTCGCGTCCATCTCTCCTCTCTGGTTCCTCTGTCAACTCCTGACACCCTTTGAACCCAAAGCTCTGATACCACTCTGTTGGGAAAGAAGCGCGGAAACCTTTCCCCAAACCGGAGAGTACCTGCGAGAGGACCGAGCAAACAACGCACGAAACCAAAAACAAGCACACACAACAATCACGCAGACACAGAGAATTTTTGACGTGGAAACCCTTGCGAGAAAAACCACGGGACGATCGGAGTCCAACCCTGAGAAGCCTCCACTAATGGAATAGAAGAATTACACCCTCTACAAACTCCTCCCGATCCAAATCGGATCCCCACAACACTCAGAGACAAGAACAATGATCACAAGGCTACGAAGAACGAGAACGACGAGTAGAGATTACCCGAAACACGATCTCCTTCGAAAATGACCTTCAATCCTCCGTCTTCTTCTCCAAAGTTGTAATGGCACTCTTGCCTCCTTCTCTCTCAAACTTGTGTTATGTTGCACTATGGAATTAGGGTTGAGAAAACTCAATATATATCTCCCTAATCCCGCAACCAACCTGAACCGTTGGATTAGATCCAATGATGAAAACTCATCCAAAATCCCGCTTCAGCCCCCCGACACACAGAGTTCGGCCAGAACTCTGTGCGGGGCAACCAGCACTGGCCGACCCACTTCTAGAATGAGGAGGCAGAGTTCGGCCAGAACTCTGCCAGGGGTAGAGTTCGGCCCGAACTCGGCCCCTCTGCTTCCAGCAGCTCTCTGCAGCTCTCTCAGCAGTCCTGCTTCCTCCCCGAGCTTTTTCGACACACGAACGGCGCTCGTCGCACTCCGGGGTCTTCTCCACATAGGTTGGGAACCCCACCCACTCCAACAGATGGTTGGGTCTATGCCGGACGTGCCCTTGGGAAACCGTGCGAAGATGTCTGAATCATTCTTTAGGAGTATAAACTGCTCCTTCAGGTCTCCTTCGCGGAAAGCTCCAATATGGAAGTGTCGATCAAGATTCTTATTGGAGACTGGAATTTTGAGTAATTCTTCTCCTGTTGATCCTCGTTCTCTCTCTCAGCATCCCTACTTTCGACGTTTAGTTTTGAGGACCCTTGGGCACCCCTAATTTTCCAAGAGTATGTGTCGACAATGTTATGGTTGTAGCATTCTCTCATAATTGATTGTGATACTCTGAGCCAATGGCACACGGTGGTGCACCGATAAGACAGTTGGCACACGGGAGTGAGGTCTTCGGATCGAATCCTCGTGGGAGCGGCTGGGTGGCGGTGACCACGGCTCCCGGGCCAAGACTGGATGGGTGGCGTTATCCATGGGTCTTGGTTTAAAAAAGAAGAAGAAGAGAGATTGTGATACTCTGCAGGTACTCTCTCAATCATTCTCTTGAGTTGCACCTATACAATCTATTTGGTAATAAGTACCATTCTTCTTCTAAATGATTATTCGAGGTATCAAGTTGTTATCACTCCCAAAAAGCGTTACCAACATTATATAATTCAATCATATGTAGCTATTTTGAAAACCGAAAAGTCTATTTTAGCCGTCCGCAGAACTGATCCGCGCTTTATACAGGTAAGCATGTGTTAAGTACTTCAAATTATGACCCGGACAACTAACTACTTAATTACTTAATATCGATATTACCGAAATTCAAACTAGCAAAGACGAACTTTATCTGTATCAAGCAAAATCCTTTCCTTCTTCTCATTTAACTAGAACAAATAGATTAATTGAAAGCAGAACTCATCATCGTTCATGAAGTGGCTTCGAGAGCCTAATGGAGGAAGAATCTCCAGATTGCTGTACTGTTATGTTTTCCTTTTTGACTCTTGTTGATCAAAATACATAAAAGATGCGATTGAAAATTTTGAATTATGTCACACTCGTTGAAGTATCATGAAGATTTTCGTGATAGCATCTGCATTTACATTTCCGTGATGGCGGGGGATTGGAGTGGCGTCGAAGTCTTCGGTTGTGACAACGACGCAAAGCTTGGATTTGGAGTTCCTCTCCTTGAGCTACTCTAGGCATTCCCAGTGGGAACTCAAAATATGGACATGTTGAATTGCTAGTTCAACTGACAAAAATAAGTTAGGGTGGACCGCAGAGGCATTTACAGGCAGAAGTCGAAGTCCCAGATTTGGGTTCGTTCCAAACTGTAAATTGTCTTCTACTTGATACCAGACCTAAGCATTCGCCAGTGTCCAAACAATGTTTCATAAACTTGATCTCTGTTATGACATCTATATATGGCTTTCAAACGTGGGTGTTCTAGTGGTGACCAGGGCCGGCACAGAGGGTGGGAGAGCTGGACGACAGTCCCACGCCCCTCAATAGGCAGGGCCTCCAAACAGGATCAAGGATTACTTACTAGCCACGCCACCCCTTGCAATGAGAAGATCCAAACATGCTATACACCCAGTTAAGTAGTACTCCGTAGTAACCACTTTAGTAGGAAGACATCCCAAAGAGAACCTAAATCCAGTTATGCACAGTAATTTTTAGTAACAAAAATAGCAATAACAAGATTCGACTCGTAGGTCAAGAAATGCATTGAGATAGTCATTACTACGAGACCAACTAATTTATGTTTAATATCTTTTATTATTCTAACAGTTACTTTGTCATTTTGTCTCGAAATGATTTTATTTTTATTTGTCTTATTTGACTGTTAAAGAAAACGTCATCTAGCTTACTCAACTACTTATTTTGTTATCGCCTTTTTATTTGTTTAATCTTTTTGAGAAGATTTTATTTGTTAAATTGATTGTGTACCCTTGAAGCCAATTTTCCCCATCGCATGCTGCTCGACATCTGCTTAATTAGCCTGCCCATAATGTCCTTTTTCTGATGGATTCTTGTTTGGTTTTCATTTTCCAAAGAGTCGGATGTGTCAAGTTTGAAAGGATAGACATGGGCCAGCAAAAGTGTCATAAAACGATAAAATGATTAGATTCATACCCTCAAAATAAGAAAAAGGAAAGATGCTCGATTGCTTTAAAGACTAAGATTGTAAGAGGCCAGCAAGAATTTTGTCATTGACAGGATTTCTCAGGTGATGTAGTCATCAGGTTCGAACTAGATTCCCATTCATAATTCTTCCAACAATATCCTCATTTCACACACACGATGCTATCTTCTACTTTTTCAGCCTCTTAGAGCACCTACTGTCTGCAGATACATGAATCGTGTTGAGAACTAATAAGGGATTTAGTCCCACATTGAAAAATATAGTATAAAGAAGAGCTAGACTCCCTATAAGTAGTGGAGTAGCCAATCAATAAAATATACAACAATTATTCTCTACATGGTATCAGAGCCATAACCACAAAAAAAAAATTTCCACCCCTTCCCCAACCCGGCAAATCCACCCCCCCTGCCGCCGACGCCACCCCTGCGCCCCCGACGACCCTCTCCCCCTGCAACCCCGACGCTCCCTGCAGCCGACGCCCCCCCTACCTGCCCCTCCCCCCCCCCGACGACCCCCCCCCCCTGCTGCCCCGACGCCCCCCCTGCTGCCGCAGCCGAAACCCCTGATGACCCCCCTTCCGACCCAACTGCTGCCGATCCCCCTCCCCCCCTTTTTTTTCAAAACAAAAAAAAACAAAAAAAACCCTAATTTGCGTGAGAGATTATGTGGACGGTTATTCGAAGACGGATGGACGTCAAATGCTTTATTTGCACCATCTGTTCCTAGATTACGTCCTCCGGAATTACAAAATATTTTTTTGTTTTTCCGTTTTCGATTTGCAAATTAGGACCTATATGCGCGCGCCGGTGTTGGCCACGTTAACCGCGCATTCGTAAGGTCTCTGTCGAAGACTTTACATAAAGACGACGCCGACGAAGACGACGACGACGAAGAAGCCGATGAAGACGACGACGACGACGAATCACAGTTAAAGACGCCATTGATTCGATCAGTGGTAAACTGACAGCAGAAGAGATGAAGGCCTTGGTTGATATTTTATCAAAGAGATTACCCGAGGCAACCCCACGTGTGATCCATACTGATGTGGATCCGTCGCCCTACAAAATGGGGAAGCTGGACAAGCTGGAGACGAAGTTGGAATGAACGTCCAACTACTTGAAATGATCACGCCAGGCAATGCGGACGCTGAAGGGACGAGGCTTGGTTGGCTACGTCAATGGCCAAACCAAGGCGCCAGATGATCCCTCCTCAAAGGAGTTTGCTATTTGGGAAATTGTCAACAATATTGTGGCTGGATGGTTGATAGCCTCGTTGACCGACCAGGTGTCGGACAATATAGAGACGATGGAGGCTGCTGCTGATATATGGCAGACTTTGAAGGATATGTACTCAGGCTCAGGCAATCCTATGCAGGTCTTTCAACTGCAGGATGAACTTGATAGGGTGGCCCAGGACGACCGTACCATCTCTGAGTATGCAGCATTATTAAGGAAGCACTGGTCTGATCTGGATCACCATGATCCTCTTGGGATGGAAGATGCACAAGTCGAACCAGCATTTGCGAAACATTTCCAAAAGTTCTTGGATTATATTTCGCGACAACGGATGATGAAGTTCTTGAAGGGTCTTAACCCTGTATTTGAGCATAGAAGGAATGTACTCCAAGCACAGCCCATGCTTCCAACTTTAGAAGAAGCCATAGCTGTCATGGCACAAGAAGAGGCTCGATTGAAGTTGATGCCCAACAAGGGCTATTTCTAGGGGGAGCAAGTCGTTGTTGACAAATCTTCCCTTGCCGCCTTCAATCAGCCTCCTTCTGTGGACGGTGTTTGCCACAACTGTGGTGACTCAGGGCATTACATCAGATTTTGTCCAAAACTTCTGCAAAGTCCGTCGAGTGATCATGGACGGGGCCGTGGTGGACGTCGAGGTGGTAGAGACGGTTATGCTGGTAGAAGGGAAAATTATTCTGGAGGACACAAAGCTAATCTGGCGGAGGAAGGGGGTGAAAATCACCTGGCTGAGTTAATACCTATTGAGAAGGAGTTCCTCACGAAGTTACGCAATACGAAGTTGGGTTCGGACGACAGTCATGGAGCGTCATCTACCTCGGAGGATCATATCACTTGCTTTGCCCAAACCAGCACAGGTATTCCTGCACGTGCTCTTGCAGCAGATGTCCACCAACCAGGTTGGATTATGGACTCTGGGGAATCTCGCTAGGGCTGTACACAATTAAGTCAAACCGACCAAATCGAACCAAGCCAAACCGAACCGATTGGTTTTAAACCGAACCGATGGTTTGGTTGGTTTGGTTCGGCTTCAATTTTTTCAAAACCGACCGGTTCGGTTCGGTTCAAGGTTTGGTTATGCCAAAAACCGTCTAAACCGAACCGAACCGAACCAAATCCTTGTTAAATAATTAGGGTTGGCCGGTTGGGTATGGGTTCATTGGGTTGTATTATACAGGTTTGGTTCATTTATTCACATCACAACCATTTATCAAGTTAAAGTTGAAAGAGCTCTCTCTCTCTATTCTCAAAGAGGAGTGCCGGCGGCTCCTATTCTTTTCTAATTGCTCATGTGCACATGAAATGGGCTTTTGGTTGAATGTATATGATTTTTTATGTATAATTGGCATTTTTTTTCACCTGCAAAGCGTAAGTTGAATTGAAGCTGCTGAATTGTATTTACTGTTGCAAAGTGGAAGTTGACTGAGGTTTCACAAAAGAAAAAAAATATACAGTCCATTTTTTATGTGATCAAAACCGACCAAGTCTAACCAATCCAAACCGAACCAAGTCGGTCGGTTTTAAAATCGAACCGACCATTTGGTTGGTTTGGTTCGATTTTGTTTATTTTTAAACCGATTAACTTCGGTTCGACTTCGGTTGAGACTAAATAGGTCGACCACCGACCGATGCACACCCCTACATCTCGCCATGTCACGGGGTCTCGCGGTGAGTTCCAGGACTATACTCGCATACCGACGCCGGAGAGCATTCAGACTGCTGATGGTAACTCCAGTCCTGTCATGGGTAAAGGCACTGTCGCATGCACCCCTTCTCTTGTCACGTCCCACTCCCGTAGGAGCGATCGTCCTCGCTAAGGCGTGATGCCGCAGGGGCCTAGGTTGCGCCCGTGTAAGGCCAAGTCCAGAAACGGCCGATTTGAGCTAAGCCACAGAGTCGCACAGAGTGTCCCCATTGCAGCGAAAAGTAAATGAACACAAATTGAAGCGAATTCAAATACTTTATTGATATTCAAGAAGTTTACAAGCGGCGCTAGCCTGAGTTTACAAATCTCTCAGGCTCTCTCTCTCTGAAACATAAAAGGCGTGCCAAGTGGCTTACAGCATGGAATGATTCATGGCGATGTTCCGATACATTATGTCCTGTATATGGTGCTCCAGCTCCTTGCAATGCTCCAAGGCTCCAGAGATAGCTCCGCGCCTTAGCACGTTCGAGAAAAGCTCCGCACCCGCTGGCGTCTCCTGTATCCTGCAAGCAGACTGTGGGGTTATCAATACATTGTTATGCACTGGTGGGGAGGCTAGATCGCCCACAATGCTATCATTACCAAACACGTTCTATTTACTTTTGTGCACCGTCTATCATTCATAGTCTTTCTAATCTTGCCTTAGGATCAGTTTCATGGCATATTTTATAACCTATCCCGTGTTGCCAAATTCAAGTGTTTGTATGGAAATACATGCACGATTTACCCATACTTACCGTCCGGCCTTTCCTGTCCAAAGTAAACCAAGTTAGTCAACAATTCAATATAAACTTTCAATGTCAAGTGCGTGTTCCTGCCTCAGGTTCTAGCACGTCGTAGGCACGTTCTCTAGCTCATTAGCATAAAGTACTCTTTATCATTTGGGGTGTTACATTTCAAGCATGTTCAGAAGGCGCTTTATTTAGTTAACTTAGACTACTTTGTTTCAATGTAAGGACTTGCACGTGGATTGCCACCAGCATAGCCCACTTAATCTATATGAACCGGTCGCTGGCATCACAAGCCATTTTGGACATATTCTCTTTGGCATTCTCACCTATCGAAGCGTGATGGCTGGTACACCTTGATAGTCTCTTGAAATGCCTGGCACTATGTCTCTTTGAGTGGCCGAGCCCCCACCCAAGTAGTCCGTAAACCCCTTTTTGATTCTGCCTAGGCCGGCCACGATATACCTCCCCCTCGATCGTGCCGCGGAATCCCTTCTTCTTCACGGCTACGGTATTCCCCCTCGCCCGTGCCGTTTGTCCACGACCATTTCGTATTGACTTGTCATTTAACTTAACGGCTGTCTTTGAGCCATAGGCTGTCTCTGAGCCATAATGCATTATCGACCAGGTTGGCGTCCGTGCAGCGCGGGTAGCGAGCCCCGTTGCACATTTCCATCATACCTGTCGCTAACCATTCTTTTCTTTCTTATCTTTTATTCACTCTTTCATTTCTTTCTTTCACTTGTTCGTTCATTCATTCATTCTTCACGTATTCATTCATTCATTCGTTGATTCATTCATTCACTTATTCGTTCATTCATTCATTCACTTATTCGTTCATTCATTCATTCATTATGCAACTCCCCGTGTAGGAGTCGCTATGGCGACCCATCGGTCCCGCAGTCTTTCAATGTTGCTATACTCTACTCGGAACGACTATGTCGATAGTCTTTCGTTTCTTTGTTGTAAACCGTTTATTGTTTCATTGTTGAACGCATAAGGGGCTAGAACGTAAGCTTGTGCCTTAACACGAGCGTAGAGTGCGGTGCGAGAGTTCTCAAATTTTCCATATACTTTTCCATATTCTATACAAGCATACAAGATGGGATTATTCCCTTAGCTTGGTACGTTGAGTCATTTATTAGCATGCGCGGTGTTATCGCCTAGCGATTCTAGCAATAGTGTCCGTATTGTTATGGGTCTAGGCTAAGCAAAGACGGGTTCATCGGAGCTACCCACCATAGCGATGTTCGCATCGGCCGAACGATACTCCGAGCGCGCCTTTGAAAGTCTAAGTCCGGATTTCTCTTTGACGGGCTAATATAGCCTTGCATCGATTCATCATCGGGTCGATGCAACTCTTCGGGTCGACGGCTCGTTTGAGTCGTTGCACTTGCCGTTTAAATCGGCGTTCCGCTAGGACGGAGCGGGTCATTACATAATACACCACTCAAAACAACTCTCGTCCTCAAGACTTCCTAAGTGCAGGTCATCCTACCGTTCCTTAACTCATATCGGGTACGTATCTTAGACAATTTCTATCGAATGGCTCTATCGTTCGATGACATCGAACCATACTCGATACCTTTCCAAGCTCCGTGTCGCATACGTTTGGTCGATTTTTATTGAATAACTTTCTATTCATTTTAGAGTTGATTGTACTTATTCAATTGTCGTATTTCTTCGACTTGGTTGCTATTTTGTCGTGCCATGGGACTTGTAATGGTCGCACGAGGTGCGTTATCATTCATCAAACACGAGAGTCGTAGGTTGAGGCAAACTCACTTATTCGTTCATACGCATCACAGCACCCACTTGCAGCTGCATTCGAGTTCATTATATCGCTGAGTTTAGATCGTGTACCTATTCAAGGCGTCCCCCGAATACGTACATTTCAACCAAGCTTAGCGATTAGCGAAGTCGGACAAGCTACTCGTGATAGTTTCGATTTGCCTATCATTTTACTAACTTCGATTTAAAACCGAACTCATGTGCGTCTCACTATCGTTTATTTCGATCCTCGAGATGATCCAACTCGCTTCTCAAGCATTCTTGTCTATGAAATCAATACGACTTCTTCTTAGCGGGGTCAACCAAGTCTAAGTAATTTTTGTCCGATTCAAGACCAAGTATTGTACTATCATCGAGTATATCTTCCTATCAATGATTCAATTCATTTTATCCTAACTTTACTTGCGCATCATCCATTCCTATCATTCCCTTCGTTGGGGCCAATCTCGTCGTCGTCCGTGCACTCTTCGCCTACACGTTTCCTTGATTCCGATCCACACTCGTACTAGTATCATTCCTTTCTTTTAACACGATCTCAAATTCTCGACACTCTTCCATTCCTCAAGTCATGCTTGAACTCAACGTATCACTTGGCTGGATCATGTACGCATTCTAGGCGTCCCCAAAATACATGTATTTAGCCAAGCCGCATGATAGAGAATTCGTCGTTCTCACTCGGGTCGCATCGTGCACATACTCAAGCGTCCCTGAATATATACATGTCAGTCGAATCTCGTGAGGGGCATTCCTATATTCCTGTTTCACCCCATCTATCCATGCCAATCCTCAAGATCAATCATTCGATTGATAACTCATGAAACAGGGCGTCTCGCCTAACCGCTAGGCCATTTCTCAAGGCTAAGCCAATGTCAGGATTGGAATCATAGTTCCCCAACAATAATGCCAACACTGACCCCAATCCTAGGGTCAAACCATAGTCAGTAGTACGGGGTTTCCTACCCGAGCTCGCGTCACTCAGATTTCTAAACATCGAGCACGATCACCTATTCGCATCAATGCATTCGTTGCGCGTATTCGAATCCATTCAAATCACCAACTCTAACCAATTCATGCATTCGATCACGAGGTCGTCTAGCTTTGAAAATATGTTGCACCCCAATCTCACGCGAGTCCGATTATCCACGGTGGTTCATGAATCACCATACAACGCTCCCGCGAAATAATCATTCTCATCGGGACGTAACTCTTGCTTGCGTCTAGACTAATTCATTCTCGATACGCGGATTGGACCTCCGCAATCCTCAAATTCAACCGTCACGCAGGCTAAGTCCTTCTCGAGTCCACATTCGCATCGAACCACAAGTCGATGTATCAAATTTGCCATGCCATGCAAGTTCGATCACCCCCGCTGTATGAATCACCATACCAGCGCTCACGCGGAGTGATCGCCCTAATCGGCATGACGCATGTGCGAGACTGGAGTTGTGCTCGTATAAGACAAGAACGTCAACGTTGTGGTTGTCAATGAAGCATATCCAAATATTTTCATTTTTCATCCAAGCCAAGATCTCGGTTCGATAGTCTGACTGTCATTCGTTCAACTAGAAAATTCTCGAGCCACGTCTATATTTTCCTCGACACGTTTCAATATCTCAAGTATCGTATCCATCGAAACAATGACATTTGCACGATCGTCATTCGCCGAGTCAGAGTACCCCCGAGTTATCGCATATCGATTTTTGATACGCCTCAATACCATCGACGATATGCGTAACCTGACGATCTTCCTTTGCAACCATTTCGAGTCGTGCGACTGATGCTATTGTCCGAACTGGATATACCACATTTTTATTCGATTCACTCTAAGATCAAGTTCGATCGTTATTCCTCAAGCTAATTTCAATATCGTTCTCCAAAACTCAAGTCACATTTCATTTGACCCAATTCGAAATCACAAGTGCTATTCTCTAGCTTCCTCGATCAAGACATACATCTTTATTTATCGTTCCGAGTCATTTTCTAACTTGCGTTGCCCATCGACAAGTTGTCCGAATGACGTCTCGTTCGGGACATTCGAAGTCACGACCAAACTAAGCGTGACGCGTTCTAAGGCTTTGTGCGATCGCATCGCCTCGCCGACATACTCGTCGTTACTCGTAATCCTCAATTTTGCTCGAATAATTTCTAAGAAAATCCATACACCACTCGGATTCGAGCCATCCTATTTAATCCATAATCACATTCGTATCATCTGCTAAGACATATTTCCGATTCGTTCGACGAATCTCTAGCGTAATCGCTCACGTCGTATCGATGCACTAAGTCATTCGTACTATTCCTCAAAATCTCAAATCAATCTTCCGGGCATACCTAAGCGTTAGTTTGATAGCATTCCTATCGATATACACTCTGAGTGTAGCTTCATTCCCGATCGAGCGGTACTTGATATCGCTCGCAACTCGATTGCACCAAAAAGTCAAGGTGCGCAACACGCGGCACAACTTAGCCAAAAGGCCGTGTGCATAGCTATCCCGTACGGACTATATATATTCGAGTTTGCACGCTCACTTATTCTCGTTCGAGCGATAATCGATCTCGCTCGCAACTCGTTTGCACCAGAAGGTCTAGGTGCGCGATACTCCGCACAACTTAGCCAAAAGGCTGCGTGCATAACCATCTCGTTCGAACTATACTTTGGTCTTATGTATTCGTTCGCCATTGTCAGCGTAAGGTTATTCAAGCACGCCTTGCGTTTGCTAGCTTCTAGCATTTTAGTTTTCTTTCGACTTAAATCCGTCATGGTTTGGCACAAAGGCCTTCGCCTATCGATCCCATTTAACAGAGTACTTGTACGAGCTTTTGAAAATATTAGACTTATTGTATGGAACATCCTAAGACACAACAAGAGAGGGCGTACACTTCTTTATTTCCAACGAGCTTTCAAAACTGAAAAAATCAAAATAAAGTCCAGGGACGTTAAGCCGTGCTCTGATACCAATCTGTCACGCCCCGCTCCCGTAGGAGCGATCGTCCTCGCTAAGGCGTGATGCCGCACGGGCCTAGGTTGCGCCCGTGCAAGGCCAAGTCCAGAAATGGTCGATTTGAGCTAGGCCACAGAGTCGCACAGAGTGTCCCATTGCAGCGGAAAGTAAATGAACACAAATTGAAGCGAATTCAAACTCTTTATTGATATTCAAGAAGTTTACAAGCGGCGCTAGGCCGAGTTTACAAATCTCTCAGGCTCTCTCTCTCTCTGAAACATAAAAGACGTGCCAAGTGGCTTACAACATGGAATGATTCACGGCGATGTTCCGATACATTATGTCATGTATATGGTGCTCCAGCTCCATGTAACGCTCCAAGGCTCCAGAGATAGCTCCGCTCCTTAGCACGTTCGAGGAAAGCTCTGCACCCGCTGGCGTCTCCTGCATCCTGCAAGCAGACTATGGGGTTATCAGTACATTGTTATGCACTTGTGGGGAGGCTAGCTCGTCCACAATGCTATCATTACCAAACACGTTATATTTACTTTTGTGCACCGTCTATCATTTATAGTCTTTCTAATCTTGCCTTAGGATCAGTTTTATGGCATATTTCATAACCTATCCCATGTTGCCAAATTCAAGTGTTTGCATGGAAATACATGCACGACTTATCCATACTTACCGTCCATCCTTTCCTGTCCAAAGTAAACCAAGTTAGTCAACAATTCAATATAAACTTTCAATGTCAAGTGCGTGTCCCTACCTCAGGTTCTAGCACGTCGTAGGCACGTTCTCCAACTCATTTGCATGAAGTACTCTTTATCATTTGGTGTGTTACATTTCAAGCATGTTCAGAAGGTGCTTTATTTAGTTAACTTAGACTACTTTGTTTCAATGCAATGACTTGCACGTGGATTGCCACCAGTATAGCCCACTTAATCTACATACACCGATCGCTGGCATCACAAGCTATTTTGGACATATTCTTTTTGGCATTCTCACATATCGAAGCGTGATGGCTGGTACACCTTGATAGTCTCTTGAAATGCCTGGCATTACGTCTCTTTGAGTGGCCGAGCCCCCCCCCCCCCAAGTAGCCCGTAAGCCCCTTTTTGATTTCGCCTAGGCCGGCCACGATATACCTCCCCCTCGATCGTGCCGCGGAATCCCTTCTTCTTCATGGCCACGGTATTTCCCCCCCTCGCCCGTGCCGTTTGTCTACGACCATTTCGTATTGACTTGTTATTTAACTTAATGGCTGTCTTTGAGCCATAGGTTGTCTCTAATCCATAATGCATTATCGACCAGGTTGGCGTCCGTGCAGCGCGGGTAGTGAGCTCCGTTGTACGTGCCCGTCATACCTGTTCAGAAGGCGCTTTATTTAGTTAACTTAGACTACTTTGTTTCAATGCAAGGACTTGCACGTGGATTGCCACCAGCATAGCTCACTTAATCTACATGTACCGGTCGCTGGCATCACAAGCCATTTTGGACATATTCTCTTTGGCATTCTCACCTATCGAAGCGTGATGGCTGGTACACATTGATAGTCGCTTGAAATGCCTGGAATTATATCTTTTTGAGTGGCCGAGCCTCCACCCAAGTAGCCCGTTAGCCCCTTTTTGATTTCGCCTAGGCCGGCCACGATATACCTCACTCTCGATCGTGCCACGGAATCCCTTCTTCTTCACGGCCATGGTATTTCTGCCCCTCGCTCGTGCCGTTTGTCCACGACCATTTCGTATTGACTTGTCATTTAACTTAACGGCTGCCTTTGAGCCATAGGCTGCCTCTGAGCCATAATGCGTTATCGACCAGGTTGGCATCCGTGTAGTGCGGGTAGCAAGCCCCGTTGCACGTGCCCGTCACACCTGTCGCTAACCATTCTTTCCTTTCTTATCTTTTATTCACTCTTTCATTTCTTTCTTTCACTTGTTCGTTCATTCATTCATTCATTCTTCACGTATTCATTCATTCATTCGTTGATTCATTCATTCACTTATTCGTTCATTCATTCATTCACTTATTTGTTCATTCATTCATTCACTATGTAACTCCCCGTGTGGGAGTCGCCTTGGCGACCCATCGGTCCCGCAGTCTTTCAATGTTGCTATACTCTACTCGGAACGACTATGTCGATAGTCTTTCGTTTCTTTGTTGTAAACCGTTTATTGTTTCATTGTTGAACGCATAAGGGGCTAGAACGTAAGCTGGTGCCTTAGCACGAGCGTAGAGTGCGGTGCGAGAGTTCTCACATTTTCCATATTCTTTTCCATATTCTATACAAGCATACACGATGGGATTATTCCCTTAGCTAGGTGCGTTGAGTC
The DNA here is from genome assembly GCA_029216955.1 of Iris pallida. NCBI lineage: Eukaryota > Viridiplantae > Streptophyta > Magnoliopsida > Asparagales > Iridaceae > Iris > Iris pallida. The sequence goes on along the minus strand of JANAVB010016193.1, from coordinate 2,675,723 downwards.
ATTTATTAGCATACGCGGTGTTATCGCCTAGCGATTCTAGCAATAGTGTCCGTATTGTTATGTGTCTAGGCTAAGCAAAGACGGGTTCATCGGAGTCACCCACCTTAGCAATGTTCGCATCGGCCGAGCGATACTCCGAGCGCGCCTTTGAAAGTCTAAGTCTGGATTCCTCTTTGACGGGCCAATGTAGCCTTGCATCGATTCATCATCGGGTCGATGCAACTCTTCGGGTTGACGGCTCGTTTGAGTTGTTGCACTTATCGTTTGAATCGGCATTCCGCTAGGGCGGAGCGGGTCATTACATCTCTTATTCTCACCAATGTCTTACTTGCTCCGTCTTTTCCTGTCAATCTTCTTTTTATTCGTGCCATTATTCTTGATCTTAACTGTACTGTTTCCTTTGACATTCCTACGGTGACTTTTCAGGAGAAGGGGACAGGACGACGACTAGGAACTGGCACATGGCATAAGGGGCTGTGGTACTTGGACAGGACAGGACTAAACAAAGTATTGGCATCTCTGGTAGCAGATACACCACCGGAAGATTCACGGCACAGTATAGAAGATGAATTGCTACTCCACCACCATCGTGTCGGTCATTCTTCTTTTAAAATTATTAGTCGCATGTATTCGTCCTTATACCAAAGGGCTAATAAAGTGAAGTTATTTTGTAATGCATGTGAGTTGGATAAACATACCAGAAGCACGTATGTGAGTTCAGGAAGTAGAAGTTCAGCTGCATTTGATATGATACATTCGGACGTATGGGGCCCTTGTCCTACAATCGATATTAACGGTTTTCGATGGTTCATCACTTTTATTGATTGTTATACTCGCGTGACATGGGTCTACCTTAAGAAGCATAAAAGTGATCTCTTTGAGGCATTTTGAGACTTTTATCGCCGGATAGAAACATAATATGGCACTAAAATTAAGTGCTTACGGTCAGACAATGGGACGAAGTATACAAATAAGACGGTTGCTGAGTATTTATCCACTCATGAAATACTACACCAAACTTTATGTGCCTATACACCGGCACAAAATGGTGTGGCCGAATGGAAGAACAGACACCTGCTGGAGGTCGCACGGACGATGATGCTGGCTATGAATGTCCCGAAACACTTATGGGGGCAGGCGGTGTTAACGGCCTCTTATCTCATCAACAGAATGCCATCTCAGGTATTGGACTGGAAGACACAGTTAGAGATGTTTACTGGTGTAACCACGTACACTGTTCCACCGAAAGTATTTGGGTGTGTATGTTTTGTCCAAGATAATAGGCCAGGAGTTGACAAACTGGATCCTAGGGCGGTTAAATGTGTCTTTGTCGGGTACACGACAACTCAGAAGGGATACGCATGTTAGAGCCCAGTTGAGCGAAAGATATTTGTAAGCATGGACGTTACATTCAGAGAACTAGAACCCTATTATGGTTCGGATGACGGTTCAGCGTTTGGTGACACACCTAACACAGTGGGTGTTAGATATGAGGGGGAAAAAATAAGCCCATCTGTGGTGGTCGGATCGATCCCATGCCCGATCGTGGAAAATTGGACGAAATAGGGAGAAAGCAGTAACTCCGATATAGAAGATGAAGAAGATACATATGTTAAACAGGAGGAGCAGCAGACAATGAAAAAGGAGCTCCAAGTCTACAGAAGGAGACAACAGAAGTCCAGTACTGTGCCTGTACCGTGTCATGTGCCTACTGTACCAAGTCCCTCGTCTACTCCTGCTCCCACTCTTGAAGATGTTGCCACCGTACTGAATTAATCTGATTCTGATGCGGATCTCTCTGACTCTGATGGTATGATCTCTCCACAACCTATTGCTCCTTTAAGGAGATCTTCTCGCATCAATGCGGGTAAGGCTCCTAGTCATTTTGATGATTATGAACATGATATTGCCAACTACATGTCTTATTCTAACATTTTTTCGAATTATCGAGCCTTCATTGCATCATTAGACTCTACTTCATTGCCAAAAAGTTGGCAGAAAGTAAAGAAAGATCCAAGGTAAAAAGCTTCAATGATGGAAGAACTTGGGGCACTGGAGAAAATAAGACGTGGGAGCTGGTTCCATTACCCAAAGGGAAGAAAATTGTGGGATGCAAATTGGTGTACACAGTAAAGGAGACGTCAGAAGGAAAAGTGGAACGATACAAGGCAAGGTTGGTTGCAAAAGGATACGCACAATCATATGGCATCGACTATGATGAGACGTTTGCTCCAGTAGCAAAAATGATCATCGTAAGAACTCTGGTCTCCATTGCAGCAAACTATGGGTGGAAGTTATACCAGTTAGATGTGAAGAATGCCTTTCTCTATGGGGACCTACAAGAAGAAGTGTACATGGAACTCCCGCCAGGGTGCTACGCTACAGAATCAGACGGAGGGACATCGCATAGAAAATTGTGCAAACTAATGAAGTCGCTATATGGACTCAAGCAATCTCCTCGAGCCTGGTTTGACAGATTCAGAAAGGCTATTACAGGCATGGGATACCATCAAGCAAATACAGATTATACGGTCTTTCTTCAGCATGCAAGAGGCCACATCACTATACTTGTTGTATACGTGGATGATATAGTAATCACAGGTAATGATGAATTCGAGATCGCTAAGCTGAAGTCAAAACTCGTAAAGGAGTTTGAGGTGAAGGATTTAGGAGCGATGAGGTACTTTCTAGGTATCGAGGTGTGTGAAGGCGAACAAGGAATTGTTCTCTCACAGAGAAAATACGCACTAGATCTGCTGAAGGAGACAGGAATGCTGGGATGCAAAGCAGCAGTCACTCCAATTGACCAGAAGTGCAAGTTGGGAGTAGAAGCAGGAGAGCCAGTTGATCGTGAAAGATATCAACGACTTGTAGGGAGATTGATTTATCTGGGACACACTCGCCCTGATATCTCATTTGCGGTGAGTGTAGTAAGTCGCTACTTGTGTCACGACCCGCACCCGGATATACGGATATGAATACGTAGGCCACGCCCAGCCTACGTCGCAGTATCGACGGTAGAACGCTATCTAGTACCCAATAAAATATACACTACATCTAGAAGGTCCATGAACTACAAATGTACTCAATCACAACCCAACATCTAAGGAAGATAAGACAGGAAAGATAACTAAGGCACAAGAACAATTAGAACTACTAGAAGGAAACATAAGACAGAAAAATAAAGAAGGAACAACAAGACAAACTAAGGATAACTACCAGGCAACATCATTAGGTCCAATACTGAGGGCACAACTACTCCTAAAATTTTGTCAACATATCCAGTCAGGATGGAACGAGCACAAATCTCAAATAACAGTTCTAATTGGACGATATTGAAAATATAGTAGTAAATAGAGAGAATATACAAGAAATCATGAAATGTACATGTGAGTATCATGGCAAGGTAAGCTGTAAATCTAGAGCTAGAACAAGGCAAGTAAAACTGATCATGGCATGTACAAGAATCAAGAATCATCTATCTAGGTGTGTGAGTACTAGCTTCGATATGTGGTCGGCTTGGGTCATTGCACAACAGTAACAGGCCTGGCTAACCATACGTGGGATGTATGATCAACACTCACAATCAATCTATGCACAATAGGCGCACAATAGGCTTTAACCATATATCTACACCAATACTCCCTGTCCCCCGACTAGTATAGTGGATCCAACCATGACACATCATGATGTGCGATTCTCTGAGAGGGTAGCTAGCCTTCGCAGGAATCGTATCTATACAATGCACAAGGAATAAGAAAGTCTTGCACAATATATACCAAAGAATACCAGAAATAATATCTCATGACGGGATCCAGTCAAATACCAATCCGTGTGAACAATGTGTCAAGAGAACAAGGATATCTACACTAAATACAAGAAACATAGACGATATCATAAAACAAAAATATTATCAAAGAATGTACTCGCCTGCGATCTGGTGGAATATGTTAACCGAGTCCTAGAACAGTGCCTCGAGGACCTATAGGTGGAATACTATATCAAATAAGGGTTTAGAAGTAAAATCAAGTCATACTAAGTCAAACTAGGCAAGGCAAGTCAATGGTTGACTTATAGTTGACTTTTGGTCAACTGGTCAACTCTGGGTCAAACTTGACTAATGTTGACTAACAGTTGACTTTGGGTCAACTGGTCAACTTTGGTCAAGTTTCAGTCAATTTTAGGTACGGTTGACTTTCGGTTCACTTTTAGTCAAAATAGTCAACTGTGGTCAACCAAGGTCAAAACTAGTCTAACCTAGGTCAAATGTTGACTCTAATTCAACATTCAGTCAAAGTAGTCAACCATGGTCAAACTGGGTCAAAGCTAGTCTCTATAAACATCTACAGGGTCAACATATTCAATTTCAGTGGTTGTGAAATCACTGGAATTGATGGATCTCAAAATACCACAAAAGAAGAAAAAATATAATAATAGGGTAAAAACCTACAGATGTTGTCGGATTGTGTAACAACCATTACCAACGTGTCCAGAATGGTCGAAATAGCTAGAATAGCATGTCCATAAGTCCAATTTGAACACATGGGCAAAAAGGTAATTTTGAGTCAAAACGGTGTCCGAATCGGACCCGGTTTGCACCGAAAAATATGCCAAATAAAAGTACACTAAACCTGACAAATTATATGTCGACGAATCTAGAATAACGATACCAACCCAATGGTATATCCAGAATTGGATTCCGTTGACCCGATCTCAAATTGGTCCGTTAACCCGGATATTGGAATCAGATTTGCACGGAAAAACGTGTCGGAGCTAATGTCCTCAAAACTAAACAAATTATATGTTAACGAGTCCAGAATGACGATACGAACTCAACGGTATGTCCATAATTGGATTTCGATGAGCCAATCTCAAAATGACCCGTTGACCCGGATATTGGTATCGACGTGCACCGAAATGCGTATCGGAACCAATGTCCACTAAAATCTAGTAAATTATATTTCAACGAGTCCAGAATGACGATATGAACTCAACCGTATATCCGGAATTGGATTCCGATGAGCCGGCGTCAAAAAGTCCCGTTGACCCGGACTGTGGGGCCCGCTTTGCACCAAAATATGTGCCAGGGCCCACGTCCTCCAAATCTAACAAAATTTATATGAAAACGTGCCAGAACGACGCCACGAGTCTACTGGTGGTGTCAGAAATTGAATTCGGAGTGCCGGATTCAAAAATAGAATTTTACAACTTGGAAATTACGAATTCGGACGGCCAACTTTGGCGTCGAATTCAACCAATCAAACTTGCTCACAATGAAACGAAACTTAAAAGATAGGAAGAGGGTTATACCAGCTTCATATAGGAACCAGTAGCACGCCAGACAGAGCTGCGATGGAAGAGATACGAACCGACGAAGTTGGCTCCACAAAACTGTCCAAAAATAACATAATTTAAACGGTCAACTTGGTGGCCGGTTTTGATGTATCAACAATAAAATTAACGGACGAAAATTAAGGAGAGTGAAGATGGATATACCGAGATTGAGACGGAGCAAAGAAATTGTCGATCCAACGGTCGGATTTCCCGAAACACGTGCACGAAGTCGCTATTTTGAAGCACCATTTCTGGATCTCGTTCGCTGCGAGCGTCGACGGGATTCCGTACAAAACGCACGGATCGAATACGTGGCTCGTCGGGGAGGTCAAGGACGGCATAGGGGAGTTCGCCGGAGGGTTTGCCAGAGTCCCACAGCCTCGTGGGTGCGGGTGGCGGAGCACGGCCTCGCTCCCACGCGTGGGCCATCGAAGATGGCCATACAACAGCTGTGCTGTACCCATGCTACACGCATGGTGCTCTTGGGTGGCTCATGGGGCGGTCAGGGGTGGCTGGCTGGAGGTTCGTCGTGGCTCGTCGCCGTCAGGGGTTCGCGGTCGCATCGGGTGCGAGGAGGCGCGCGGCCAAGGGGGTCACGCACAGGTGGCGCGTGGCCTGGTCGCCGACGGCCGGGCGGGCTGCATGGCACTGTTGCAGCGCCTGCTGCTGTGCTGTGCTCGCAGCTGCTGCTGCATGGCGTACCGGAGGGCGGTCGAGTGTAAGGAGAAGGAGGAAGTGAAGTGGATGATGATGAGAAGAATGAGGAGGAGGAATGATGAAGATGAAATGATGGAGTTGGTGAAGATGATGGTGTAGTGATGATAATGAAGAAGAAGAAAATGAAGAAGGAGAAGAAAATAATGATGAAGAAGAGGAAGGAGATGGGGGATGTCGGCTGAGAGTAGGGGTGGGGTGTATGTGTACTTAGGAGAGAGTTAATTTGTGTGTGTGAGTGTGAAGATATTAATAAAGAGAGAGAGAAAGAGATTAAGAGAGAGAAAGAATAGAGATGAGGGGGTGTGCTCGGGTACAGGGGGTGTGAGCTGACATGGGGAGAGGAGAGGGTGATGTGTAGGTAGAGAGAAAGAGAGTGTTATATATTATACATATATTATATATATATATATGTGCATATATATATATACAAGAGAGAGAAATAGATATTTGTATAAAAAGGAGGATATTTTGTGTAGAAAAAAAGGGAAAATATCAGTGGGGTGTATAAGTAGACACGGTAGGGTCACACCAATTTGGGTTGGTTGTTGGGTCAAGTTGGACAGGCTTGGGGCCAAGATTTAATTAAAATAATAATTTTAAACCAAATTAAATTATGGATGAAATGGGAGCACAAGGGAGATCAAATCGGTGGCACGCAAGTGGCACGTGCATAGTAGACTCAAAAAAGGCCAGGGCCATATATTGGGTCGAACAGATTGGACCGATGTCGGGCCCGAAAATTAAATTGGAAATTAAGTCACAAATTACGGCAAACGATAAATTGGTCTAAATTGAACTGAAGTTGCGCGAAACAAATGGAGCACAAGGAAACAAGTTCGAGTGGGATACGATATATCAACATGAAGATAATCTCGTCTACTACAAACTTCAAGAAGAAAGTTTCCAGAGACTGGCATCCCTGATGCTCTAGAAATCCAAGTCACGGTAAAGAGCATTTAATGATCAAAATTAATTAAATCAAAATAAATTATCGAAAATAATTTATTTAGAAATTTAAAAATTAAATCCTAGAAATTCAGGGGGCTTACAACATGCATGATCCAAGAACGGGTCATATGGATGCAGTGTTTCAGATCTTGAGATATCTGAAAGGGACGCAGGAGAAAGAGCTATGGTTCAAGAAGAATGGATGTATAGAAGTTGAGGGATACTGCGATGCAGACTGGGCGAGCTGCATAGACGATAGAAGGTCTACCACGGGATATTGTGTCTTTGTAGGAGGAAACTTGGTCTCATGGAGAAGCAAGAAACAGTCAGTGATAGCACGGTCTACAGCTGAAGCAGAATACAGAGCAATGGCTTTAGGAGTGTCGGAGTTGCTGTGGGTGAAAGCGTTGCTGACAGAGTTGAAGCTGGATAAGGGAGCACCGTTACGTCTTCTGAGCGATAGTCAAGCTGCAATAGTATAGCTAACAATCCAGTTCAGCACAACAGAACGAAGCACATCGAGATCGATCGATTCGTCATCAAAGAGAAGCTGGAACAAGGGATACTGAAGATTGATCATGTTCGCTCAGAAGAACAAGTGGCAGACTGTCTGACTAAGGGTCTTAGTTCATTAAGTCTGTCGAAGCTATGTAACAAGATGGAAATGATTAATATCTTTTGCCCATCTTGAGGGGGAGTGTTGAGAACTAATAAGGGATTTAGTCCCACATTAGAAAATGTAGTATGAAGAGGAGCTAGACTCCCTATAAGTAGTGGAGTAGCCAATCAATAAAATATACAACAATTATTCTCTACAAATCATAACTGAACCATTCTTTCTGTAGGAGCTAGGACCTGTTTAGACCAGGTTCGTAGTATCGGAATCGGTATTGACAATATCGACAGTTTAGAATCGAAGTATCGATTTTTTTTTTTTTTTTGGTATCGAAAACTAAATAATTATTAATAAACTTACAGAAAATACATTGGAGATTCAGGCATAATGTTAAATATTTTATTCTTTGATGGTAGTTTCAAAATGAATGAAATAATAGTCACCATTGGTTTACCTACGATAAATTCATTTAACCCTTACTATGCTTTTACATTTTTGCTTACTAGACCTTTTAGTTCAATTCTATTTATGGAATTGACTGGAAAATAGAGTGTCAATGTCTATATCGGTCAGTCGGTATCGAATTAGGACAAGCCAAACGTCCGTATCAATATTGGAATCGGATCGATAACGGCCGATACTGCAAACTATGGTTTAGACAGAAAGATGAGTTCAAGAATCGCACGGATTGCAAATCCAAGAAGTGCACTTAGTTTAGATATTCTTTAAAATGAGTTAACATGTTAGGATATGAAAAATGTGTAGAACATAGACTCGTCTGCCAAGCCACACACACGATTTGTTCTAGAAAACAATAGGGCATTTGCCAATAACCATTTGGCTGGATGTTAATGGGATCTCCATTTCCTTCTTAGTTGTAAGTTTTCAAGGGGATTTCTTGCTCCGTTGTGAGTTTTAAGCTACCACTTACCACAAAATATTTATGTTGTAAACCGCCATTGCTATTCTCTGAACTCTGAAGCACTCGGAAGCAAGTTCATCAACATTTCGGTTCCCCGAGCACCTAACAGATTAAAGACAATTAGCAACAAACCACTTACAGAGTCTAACTAGCATTCACTATAGTTCATATTTTCATAATGATCTTGGTTTACATTACTACTAACCGAATGCACGCGATCGGAATTCAATTGTTCCTAGTTATAGAAAGAAATTTTGTTAGCAGGAATTTTCGAATACTACTAATCTTAATGGAGTGTGAAGTAAAAGCAAGGTTCGGCACAATCAGTCGACAGTTTCAGATCGGAGCATCAAATTTTTTTGAATCGGAAAACAAATAATTATTAATAAATTTAGAGAAAATAGTTTAGACATTTAGGTATAATTATAAGTATTTTCTGTGTTGTTTCGTAATGGTTTTGAAATTAAATGAAATAATAATCATCCTTGCTGATTGGTTTACCTACCATGGATAAGTTTTCTTCATTTACATAATTTTACAACCTTACTATACTTTTACATCCTCGTTGGTTAGTTTTTTTTATTTAATTTTTTTGTCAAATTGATTGGGAAAGAGACCCGATGTTGGTATCGATATCGGTCAATATCTGATTTGGACATGCCAAATTGTTTCGGTATCGACTATATCAGATCCTCCATCAAAACTCATTAATGTGAAGTATCCAGTCAACCATAACAGAATCCTGTCTGAAACTTTTCTTTACTATGCAAACTGATTCAAACAAGAACCTTTGTCCAACAACTTTGATGCCATAGCCTTGTTTCTGTCTTTTAATTCCTCCATAACCTAACCTAATGCACAGGTCATGTGTAAATGAATACAATTTCCTTATCTCTCTCAGCAAGTATGATATCCATTATCCATATTCGAAATGATGGATACCGATACAGGTAGTAGTACCTTCATACCCAAAAGGTAATTGCTTCTTTTAGTCTTGCACATTCGACATCTGTTAGTCCCGGGGCTTGATCAAAGATGGTAGATTCGATGTCGAGATCAGAGGTTCAACAAACGTTCACCTTCTGATTATTCTCGAGATCCAAGAGGAACACTATAATATAAATCTGATTACAAAAGCAACAATAATCAGAAAGTAAATCTCACGTTCTTCCTCGCAATCGCAGTTGCTGACGGACAGAACTGAGTTCAGAAAATAAATCTCATGTTCTTCCTTGCAATCGCAGTTGCAGACGGACAGAACTGAGTTACAACTCAGATGAAGGAGAAAAAAGAAGAAAGAAGACGAGGAAAGGTTCTTGTTGGGGTGATTAAGATCACCGTTGCTCAAAGCAAGATTCGCCCCAACACGATCTGCTCCCAGGAACCAGCAAGTTCACAAAGAACTTCTGGAACGCTCGTAAGTCAATATTTGAGACTTGAACGGGCTTCCTGGACTTTACAGACTCCCTTAACTCTCTTCTTGGTGCATCTTTCAAAGGAGGCCAAGGGGCTCTATTTATAGAGTGGAGTTGAGACTTCACCTCTTCTCCTATCCGATGTGGGACTAAAATACCAATACTCAAAAATAGAGTTTGATATTTTAGATCATCCCACAATCAACATAGAAGTATGCCAGTCCACGCCTACCCCCCGAACACTCCCGTGCATGCACGAGACAATCCTGGAGTCCGCGTCCGAGTCCGAGTCCGCACAACAAAAATCAACTTGCATCCTTGTTGGATTTAATCCTTTTTTCTTCTAGAAAAATACTCCCACATGGCACAAACTTGTGCCCCACTACACCTCATGTGCACACCTCAACACAAGCAATGCATTATATTGAGATACTCACCATTTGGTGTAGCCGATGTGGGACTATCTTTTCTAGTCCAAAGGCAAAAACACCAACAATCCCCCACATATCTCAATATATGGGTTGAGCGTTCCCACAGTGACTGCCCATCATGCATTAGGAGAGATGTTGCTACGACTTAAATCTTCCCGCATAGGTTAAATAACAGCATGATACAAGAATGGACTAAGCCTTGAATTCTGCACCATAACTGCAATTCTTCCTACTCACATAATGACATCAACTGTGCTTCTGGCTGCATATTGAAGGCCTTGTGCCAGCCTGGTTTCAGTGTATAATTTTTGGGCGTCTACAAGTTTACCCTCAAGAGACGGCCTGATATCTCTGTCCATACACTATAGGTGAGTTCTTTATAAAGAGTCATGGCATGAAGCATTGCGCTTCTTTGCGGGGCTACGCCGCTATGACATGGCTTAAAGCCGAGGCTTTACCCCACCTGGGTACCTCATCGTAGTGTCATACTACTGTAGCATGAGGTCACAAGCCCCTTTGTAGTGCCAAACTACCCAGCATGAAGCCTTGCGCTTCTGTGCGGTGTTACGCCGCTATGACATGGCTTACGAAGCCGAGGCTTTACCCTACCTGGTACCTCTTCGTGGTGTCATGCCACTGTAACATGAGGACATCGTCCTCTTTGTAGTGTTGTCTACCTCTTTTTATTACGATTATCATACAGCATTAGGCTACCTGCCTATTTGCGGTGCTACTCCGCTGTGACTTGGCTTGCAAAGCCGAGGCATTACCCCTACCTGGGAACCTCATGGTGAAGTTACCTCACTGTAGCATGGAGTTACACTCCTTGTAGTGCTGCACTACCATGCTTCCTGTAAAGCACTCCAGGCATTTACTCTGCCTGAGAACTCATTAAGGCATTTAAGCCAACCTTCCCACAGGATCCGTTTTTCGCAGAAAATAACAGTAGACAACAGTGGTTGTAGGTCCGTAACCTCTCCATGTCACATAGGACAAGTACCCACCGTTCCTGATATTCTTTTGGTTAATAGTCCTCCCTTGAACCAAAAGCTAGATGCCTAGTAGATTTCTCTTTGAACTAATAGCATAAAACTTTATGGTAGGAATGTAATAACATAATATCAGAATGCCTTCAAGCCCATTTTACAAGCTGTGTCATCGACCAGCTAGCACGAAAGGAAATATGATAGATGAAAACAGGAACTAAGTTCAAGATCCACATAAGTCCAGAGCTATACACAACTACACAGAGTTATAGAAATATAATATAAAATGCTACAAACTGAAAGTACTAGCTGGCTCGCAGGCCAGGCAAACCTAACTAAACTATACTACTCAGGATGAGCAAAGTCTAGTGGCTCTACTAACAAGCCACGGTCCAGGTCTACTCCGTCAGACTCGACCCCATAATAGGTCGGGCAATCTACCTCAGAATCATCTGTAATATATCAACAGTATCCTGTCAAGAAAATGAGCAAGTACAAACCAACAGCAGTTCCATGTGAATTGACAAATACTATAAGAGACAGTATAATGAAATACAAGACAAGGATATGTAAAATACAGGATAAAATCAGCAGAAAATGTATAATAGATGTGAGTACTGAATATGACGACAATATATATATATAGGATGACTTAGGAACTATTCGAAAGCCGAGTTACAACCCTTAAACCAAACAAGGGCCGGGGTTGTAACCCTTCTTTCGAACAGAACTTAGCCTCCTATGATAAATAAATATAAAAATGTGACTTAAATTATTAGAGCGCTATGTGATCGGCTAGGGAATCATGGTAGGATATCCACTTGGCCCGACAATCACATAAAAATTTGAAAGGGTCATGCCGGCCAACATGGATAACAAGAACATGGAGGTATCTGCTACACCCTACGTGAGGTGAGAGTGGCACAAGCAAAATAGTGACATGGGGCTTTGATCATATAACCCCTAATAATTCCCCCATCTCTGAATAGTATCATGGATCCGGACATGGCACGTCATGACACGAAATTCAAAAGTAGGGGGCATCCCACTCCTAAATCAATGTCTATGTAAGTACTAAAATACGAAAATATCTCATACCCATATTCCAAGAAAGTCCAGGAATGACAGCTCATGACAGGATCCGACGTATACTAGTCCTTGAATCGTCGTGTCGGAAATCATGTAAAACACTACAACTGAATCGGATATAGTAGATATCAAGACAATGAAAACTATCAGTGAATATACTCGCCTGTGGTCCCTAGCTGATAAGGTGAACAGACGCTCAAAGTAATCACAGACCTAAAATAAGATACTATGAGTCAACAGGGTTTTATACTGAAAAGGAAACTAATTTAAGTCGTGAATGCAAGTCTAAGCCAAAACTAGGTCAATCTAGGTCAAACTGAGTCATACCAGGTCACTGGGAGTCAATCCAAGTCAAACTAAGTCAAACGGGGTCAAAGGTTGACTTACAGTTGACTTTTGGTCAACTGGTCAACCCTGGTCAACTTTGGTCAACTCTGGTCAACTCTAGGTCAACCCTAGGTCAAACTAGTCTAATGTTAACCAACTGTCGACTTTCAGTCAACTGGTCAACTCTGATTTGGTTTCGGTCAAATCTAGTCGCTTAAAGGCTAAGTTTGACTCTCGGTTGACTTTTGTTGACTTTTGGTCCAAATGGTCAACCGACGTCAAAACTAGTCTAGGAGCACTACATTTGATCATTACCAACCAAGAGAATCAAGTTCTAACCATGTCTTAGACTCTAGACTCAAATACCCTAGTTCTAAGTAAACCTATACTATCCTTCCAAGGTAAATCCCGATACCTTGCCCAATACAAAGGAAACCCCGCTAATACCCAAGTAATTAGCTTAGGCTCCTTAGGGTAGCTAGATACTATCCTATCTAAGGTTTACCTTCCAAGAAATATAGGTATCCTAGGTATCTAACCTATTTTAGAACATGTATTGGTTTTACCCTCATTACCCCTACCAATATCATATATCATTCTCACATCACTCTAGCACTCACCCACACAACTCACTCACACACAACACTCTCATATATCACTCACCTATAAGCTTTCCTATAGGCACACACAAATACATATATATAGGCTCACATACACACACACCGAGGCTCACAAACACACACATAAAGCCTATAAAGTGTACTGATTTTGGGCAGTAATATGGACTGATATATAGACTGATATATAGTGGTGTATGGGGCTGAAATGGGCATAATTTAGGGGCATGTTAGGACTGAATATAGGTGACAACTAGTGACAGGTTTAGGGACTATCAAAGGGCTGTTAGAGGGTGATAATGGACTGAAATATGGGGGCTATTTGTGGTAGGAATGGACTGGAATATGGACAAGTAATGGACAACATATGGACAGCTATAGATGGACTGAAGTTTGAGGGACTAAAGGCTATGTTTGAGGGGTGGAAATGGGGCTGATGTGGGTGCAATGGGACAGGTTTATGATAGCCATATGTGGGCTAAATGGACAGCCTACAAGTGTGTTTTGTGGACATAAAAGGACAGCCATATAGGCTAATATTGGTCTGCTAATAAGGGTTAATGATAGTTTATATGGGCTGTTCAAAGGGTGCAATGGACAGCCATTTGATGGCCAAAACTGGACTAAATTTCAGGGGTTTTAAGGACAGCCCTATAGGTTTGTTTAATGGACTGGTTTAGGGAATTTATATGGGCAGATTTGGGACTGTGAAGGGAGTTTAGGGGACTAAAATTTAGGGGTATTTGATGGCTGTATTTGAGTGTATATGAACTGGAATTTAGGGGTGGCTGAATAGGGTGAATTGGACAGCAATGTGGGTTGGATGTGGGGGCCTAATGGTTGCAAATGGGACAGCCAACATGGGATTGATTTTGAGGGTGTTAGGACAGTTGGGGACTGAATGTTTGGGCTGTTATGGACTGGATTTGTGGGGGTTAAATGGACAGGAAACTGGACAGAAGGGATGAATTAGGACAGCCAACAAGGTGCTGTCCTGCTGCTTTAGGAGCAGCAGGTACGGCTAGGTTCCCCCCAAACTCTTCTCTACACCACAATCTCTCAAACCATACACTCAAACACCACTCATACACTCTCCACACACAACACATACACACCAATCCATTACTTGGCCGAAATCTCATGCCCCATCCAAACGCAAATGTCCACACCCATATCATAGATAACACCCACAAACACACACACACACACACACACAAACACACACACATAATATAGAT